>JASAMZ010009379.1:10000-30000 GCA_030248115.1 Linhomoeus sp. GSCO2_2 | reverse complement strand
TTCTTAAGACATTTAGCCGCTATTCCGTCAGACGAAAATGTCGATTTTGACACTTTTCAATTTTACTTAAATTCTAAATACGGTATCTCGAAATTGTAATTTTTGAGAATTGTAGAACTGTGTCACGAATTCTTACTGGCACACGACCTTTCCATTTCTGCATTCACATTCGTCAATAAACGGCGTTTTAATCTTGTCAATTTATGGAATTTGGACAAATAATCTCGTATTTCTAATAAATTCCACATTTGAAAAAAATTCTTTTGTGTTACAAATTATCCGCGGTCTATGCTCTTTCCATTCCTAAAGAAATTTCGCCGCTACCTCATCAGGCGAAAAAGTCGATTTTCGACATTTTTATATTTTAATTGTAAATATCTCGAAATTGCAACTTATTACACCTGTAAAACTATGTCACAAATTCTTAATGCCACCAGACCTTTCCATTTCTGCATTCACATTCGTCAATAAACGACGTTCTATTTTTGACATTTTATAAAATTTTGACAGATAATCACGTATTTCTGTCAAATTCCACATTTCCAAAAAATTTCTTTTGTGTTACAAATTATCCGCGATCTATGCTCTTTCCATTTCTGAAGAAATTTCGCCGCTAGCTCATCAGGCGAAAAAGTCGATTTTCGACATTTTCATATTTTAATTGTAAATATCTCGAAAATGCGAAATTAGCAACAGAAACGGTCGTCGGATCCGTACTCAGCGACCTTGACTCTACTTGACCACATATGCCACATGCCTTATTTCGATGCGCGGACAGACAGACAGACAGACACACAGACATTGTCATCCGTATATATACACCTCGCCGCGCTGAGGCACGGCGAAAAAAGGACTACAAAATATAAACATTTAAAAAAATACACGAAAAGCTTCCCCTCCCCCAATGCCAACCTCCCGGCTACACAAATGGCCGTGTTTGCCGCAAGTGACAGTGAAGCAAGGTCAATGTCCGCCGATTCAGTGGGGCCTCAGCCGAGCGAGCCTTATTAAGAGCTCGACGCGCGTGCGTGTGTGCGATCGGACGCTGACTTGCCACACTGAAACGTGTGGTTTGTTTCACGTACATAACATGCCAAAGCCTTTGTTGCTAAGAGGCTGCTCACAAAACGCAAGTGTTGACAAAAAGTTCTCATCGAACGACACTCAGCAGGACGGTTTTCCTCGAGCCAGAAGCTCTTTGTTTGTCTTGAGACGAGCGAGCACGTGAAGATTCACAAGGTTTACCTCTACTCTAGTCACTTCAGTTAGTGGAGCGTGTCGTAGGTAGGCAAACAACCGCAACCGCCAGAAAGCAAGCAAATTTGAGCAGAAGTGCGGTTGGTGCTGAGGCAAAAGGATAACACAAAGGTTTTCTATTTACCGTACAGTGCCAAATAGTATACCCCCCTAAAAGTCTACCCCGAGTGTACTAATTGGCACGTAGTGCCAAATAGTATACCCGGGGTATACTAGGTATATGGGGTCGCAAAAATATGTTTATTCTTGACGAATTTCTCTCCAATGACCTGTTTGACGTGATATATTCTGGGCTAAAGACATGACTTTTGCGAGATTTTGTTTATAGTTTTGCGTTTCCAATTACTGCAATGCGTTGCACACACTCAAAATTTAAGCTAAATACAACGACAAGATTACGCCTTTCAAAATGTGTGTATACAATGGAAGCCTCTGAAAAGAGCTGTAAATGGAAAGTGCCAATTTGTATACCCGGGTACACTATTTGGATCCCACTTCTGTCTGGCAAAACCCTATTTTCAGAATAGTATACCTGGGTATATTAATCGGCACTGTACGGTGCTGGCGTACTTTTTTACATTGCTGGCGTTAGTGGCCGCTTTAAAGCAAAAGCAAACAAAAGGAATAGCAATCTAGACAAATGCAGTGCAAGTCGCTGGATGGAAGCAGCTGAGTTGACGAGTTTGAGAACTCCAGGCGAGTTGAATCTTAGTTTTCTCGCTCGGCCTCAGTAATATCCCTATCAAGACTTCGGCGTGCGTCCGTGCGTCCGCCCATCCGTGCGTCCGTCCGTTCGTGCTTGTAAGGTTCGTGCTTGTTGTAGTGAAGTGCTGTTCTGTTAAGTTTAGTGAATATTGTTGATACAGTATCCCTCCGCGCTGTTCCTTTGATGTTGTCTGTTTGATCGTACCGCGTCTGGTTCCCATGTCTCCCCACCGCGCGTGTTTGCCCTAAAGCTAGCTCCAAGCGACCGTCATATCTCCGCGCGATTATATCTTCGTTCGCCCTGTCGCCTGTGTTTGTCGCGATTCGTATTCAGTTGAAGTTGACGTTGAGTTGTGACGCTCCGTTTTGGTCGGCCGCGGCCGGGCCCTTGCTATAGGGCTGGCGCGCAGTTTATACAGTGGGACGGAAATCGGCTAGCAAAGATGGAGTATTGACCTTTTACTACATTGGAAGCCGTTAGTGGGGCCGAATTTACGCCCACCCTGCCGTTAGCGGAAAACGCCACGAACTGTGGAGCGGAACCGAGTCAGTCGAAGTTTGTTGTGAACGAAAGTGGCACCGCAAGTAGCCCGAGGAAGAGGAGCCGTTCAGCACCGATGCCTGGCCCAGAGAAGCTACTCCACTGGCCGACGATTGCTTCTCGATGTCCACGAGGATTTTGTGGTTCCCTCCGAGGAGAAGAAGGCCCTCCTCTACGCCCGTCTGAGCGACGATTGGCTGTCTGACCTTGAGGACTTGCTCAACGCCTCCGATCCCATTTCACCAGTCGCAACCCAGCCTGAGCCCGCCGACGAGCGGCACTGCGATTTGCTGTTGCGACAAGAGTGGATGTCACTCTTCCTGTGTGCCAATTTGCCCACTGCTGCTGCTAAACAGTATTTCGAGACGTTTGCTGAGCATGAGGTGCAGCTGGGGATGCTGGTCGACCTGTCGCATGACCTGCTGAAGGAGCTTGGCGTTGCCAAGGTGGGACACAGAATCGTCATTCTTCGTTTGTCCGCGCGAGTGAGCCGCCAAGACGTGTCTGTCTGTCTGTCTGTCTGTCTAAGTTTTTATAGATAAACCGATTCGACACAGCCCGCAGGCCGTAATTCACCGCGGTGGGGCGGATCATCTGTAAAGAACCTCGACCAAGCCAGACGCGGCGCTGTCAGAGATGCTTATCAGCGTGATCGGTCAGTATGCAGGCAGCAGTCCCCCTCGATTGCTCAAGGGGCCCCTAGGGGCTTCCTCTGCCAGATTCTGAACACGAAGACGCCTTTGCGATAAGCGCTGACCCGCCTTAGCGTGTAGTACACGTACGCTCTCCGGCATAGTGGCTGTGGAAAATGCTATCAAAGCGACTTTCGCCGCAGCAAGTCCCATTGGGTCAGTCAGCGGGAATCGAACCGCCCTCCGCACGCGCCGCAAGGACGCGATTGGTCGTTTGGCCTGACGCGCTAACCGACTCGGCCACTTTGCCGTTGAAGACGTCGCGACAAACTACGAATTGCCTGATCCAATGCCTGCAACAACGCCCACTGTGCCCGTGCCGGATCCAGTGCATGTTTCTGCTTCTGCCAAGCCAGTTGACGAGCGACAGCCTTTGGAGGAACTGATTGAGGCAGTCACTATTGTTGCTGCATCGCAAGCCAGCGAGCCTGCCTACGAGGCGCTCTGCCACGCCCCGCTCTTCAGTGGGGAGGCCTACAGCTCTGTCCGTGTTGACGACTTTCTGGAGACAACAACTGGAATTCTGCAGCAATTTGGCGCCGATCCGTTGCTGCGAGGGTCGATGCTGAGAAGCCGTCTGATTGACAAAGCGGCCAAGTTTACGGACGGTTTGCCTGCCTCCATCCAGAAGGACTTCGACTTGCTCTGCAGCGCGCTCCAAGAGAGATTCTGAACCGACAAAGACAAGGTTAGAGCTGTTTATTTGCTTCACTCGAGGACGCAGCTCGAGTCTGAGACTGTGAGCCAGTTTGGCCGACGACTGCGGCAACTCTTCGATCGCGCCTACGGAAGCAAAGCGCTGGACGCCACAGATGATTCGCAACGTAACGCACGCGTGTTTAACTTGACCCTGAGCCACCTGTTGCTCCGAGGACTGAATGGAACTTTTGGTCGTGTGGCGCGCGTGATTTGCCCTGCTGATAACTCGTCGTATGAAGCCGTTCTGGAATGGGCCGCCGATTTGGAGGCCAAGATGGTCACCTTCACAGAGCTGGATTGGGCGCCGATAGTCGAATTGTTGTGGCCGTCCCCGCAGAATAGCGCCGACGCCCAGAGAAACCTGAACCCTCCCAGAAAGCGAGAGGTCGCCAAAGTTGCGAAGAATCCAGCCATGTTGGCGCCTGTCGCGAACTCATTCGACGAGTGGGCCGAGAAACGCCACGCCCAGTGGCAGTCTAAGTTTCGAGGAAAACTGAGTAAGCGGGGAGGAATGTAGTGAAGTGCTGTTCTGTTAAGTTTAGTGAATATTGTTGATACAGTATCCCTCCGCGCTGTTCCTTTGATGTTGTCTGTTTGATCGTACCGCGTCTGGTTCCCATGTCTCCCCACCGCGCGTGTTTGCCCAAAAGCTAGCTCCAAGCGACCGTCATATCTCCGCGCGATTATATCTTCGTTCGCCCTGTCGCCTGTGTCTGTCGCGATTCGTATTCAGTTGAAGTTGACGTTGAGTTGTGACGCTCCGTTTTGGTCGGCCGCGGCCGGGCCCTTGCTACAGGGCTGGCGCGCAGTTTATACAGTGGGACGGAAATCGGCTAGCAAAGATGGAGTATTGACCTTTTACTACATTGGAAGCCGTTAGTGGGGCCGAATTTACGCCCACCCTGCCGTTAGGGGAAAACCCCACGAACTGTGGAGCGGAACCGAGTCAGTCGAAGTTTGTCGTGAACGAAAGTGGCACCGCAAGTAGCCCGAGGAAGAGGAGCCGTTCAGCACCGATGCCTGGCCCAGAGAAGCTACTCCACTGGCCGACGATTGCTTCTCGATGTCCACGAGGATTTTGTGGTTCCCTCCGAGGAGAAGAAGGCCCTCCTCTACGCCCGTCTGAGCGACGATTGGCTGTCTGACCTTGAGGACTTGCTCAACGCCTCCGATCCCATTTCACCAGTCGCAACCCAGCCTGAGCCCGCCGACGAGCGGCACTGCGATTTGCTGTTGCGACAAGAGTGGATGTCACTCTTCCTGTGTGCCAATTTGCCCACTGCTGCTGCTAAACAGTATTTCGAGACGTTTGCTGAGCATGAGGTGCAGCTGGGGATGCTGGTCGACCTGTCGCATGACCTGCTGAAGGAGCTTGGCGTTGCCAAGGTGGGACACAGAATCGTCATTCTTCGTTTGTCCGCGCGAGTGAGCCGCCAAGACGTGTCTGTCTGTCTGTCTGTCTGTCTAAGTTTTTATAGATAAACCGATTCGACACAGCCCGCAGGCCGTAATCCACCGCGGTGGGGCGGATCATCTGTAAAGAACCTCGCGCCTCGAGTCTGAGACTGTGAGCCAGTTTGGCCGACGACTGCGGCAACTCTTCGATCGCGCCTACGGAAGCAAAGCGCTGGACGCCACAGATGATTCGCAACGTAACGCACGCGTGTTTAACTTGACCCTGAGCCACCTGTTGCTCCGAGGACTGAATGGAACTTTTGGTCGTGTGGCGCGCGTGATTTGCCCTGCTGATAACTCGTCGTATAAAGCCGTTCTGGAATGGGCCGCCGAGTTGGAGGCCAAGACGGTCACCTTCACAGAGCTGGATTGGGCGCCGATAGTCGAATTGTTGTGGCCGTCCCCGCAGAATAGCGCCGACGCCCAGAGAAACCTGAACCCTCCCAGAAAGCGAGAGGTCGCCAAAGTTGCGAAGAATCCAGCCATGTTGGCGCCTGTCGCGAACTCATTCGACGAGTGGGCCGAGAAACGCCACGCCCAGTGGCAGTCTAAGTTTCGAGGAAAACTGAGTAAGCGGGGAGGAATGTAGTGAAGTGCTGTTCTGTTAAGTTTAGTGAATATTGTTGATACAGTATCCCTCCGCGCTGTTCCTTTGATGTTGTCTGTTTGATCGTACCGCGTCTGGTTCCCATGTCTCCCCACCGCGCGTGTTTGCCCAAAAGCTAGCTCCAAGCGACCGTCATACAGTATCTCCGCGCGATTATATCTTCGTTCGCCCTGTCGCTTGTGTCTGTCGCGATTCGTATTCAGTTGAAGTTGACGTTGAGTTGTGACGCTCCGTTTTGGTCGGCCGCGGCCGGGCCCTTGCTACAGGGCTGGCGCGCAGTTTATACAGTGGGACGGAAATCGGCTAGCAAAGATGGAGTATTGACCTTTTACTACACTTGTCCGTTCGTCTGTCTATCCGCTCGTTCCTTCGTCCGTCCGTCCGTCCGTCCGTTCGTCCGTACGTCCGTCTGTCCGTTTGGCCGTCCGTCCGTTAGTCGTCCGTTCGTTCGTCCATCCGCCCGTTTACATTCCTTTGTCCGTCCGTCCGTCCGCCGTGCTTGCTTCGGGCTTAATAATAGCTCGCCCGTCTGGCGTCGTAGAGAGGATTGCGGCATCGTTCGGTATCCAGCGGACTCCTCTAGCCGTTTGGGAGTTTAAAACCAAAATAACTTTCGAAAGTCGCGCGCTACAGTGGCCAAATTGGGCCAAACTTAGAATCATAAAGTTGACCGAACCTTGTCGAGTCGCATTTCAAAAGAAGCGCTCGAGCTCTTGAACACGAATCTGACATTAAATAGTTTCAAAAGTTGGAGTAGAAGGTTACAGTAACCAAAGCGTCACACGCAAGCCTAGCTCAGTTTCATCGGTGTGGTGGGAGGATCGCGTCGCCTCCATCTTCGTGTGGCATATTGGCCAGACAGTTGAATAGGCTCGCTTTACTCTTTTGACGCCATGGTAATAATTATCCGAAATACATTGTGGAAAATAATCCAAATACTCGAAGAGTCGCATAGCGCTCTGTAGTTGTAAATATTCACAGCACAAACTGCTGAACAACGGCTAAGAGCGCACAAATGGGTGGTAAAGCTCTTTATTCGTTCGACGTTTCGGAGCTGCACTCGCCCCATTATCAGGAAACGAATAATAATAAGTTAATAATAAGTTTCGTTTCCTGATGATGGGGCGAGTTCAGCTCCGAAACGTCGAATGAATAAAGAGCTTTACCACCCATTTGTGCGCTCTTAGCCGTTGTTCAGCAGCTTGTGCTGTGAATATTTAAAATAATCCAATTGAAACTACTGACCCTGCAGTCAGTCAGGATCAGTACTGCATTGGACAGCAAAACAGAGAGCTACGTATATAGAAACTTTGTACGGCCATTGGATTTGCCAGGAATAGGTCACAGAGATCGTACGGATGCACTAGACACTCGGTCACAGGTTTCGTACGGTCACAGAGTTGGTCACGACACGGGCTTCATTCACTGGAAACTGTTAAACTTAATCAAAGTTGAACCTGTAGTCAGCCCCGAAGACGGCCAAGCCCGGGACGCGTTAGGTACCGCATAGGCTTCCCAACTACACGTAACTACACGTATCGTACCCCAGTAAGCTCTATCAAGTATAAGATACAGTCAAGAGACTCACGGATAGGCGCTGCTCCCAGCAATGGTCCGAATGGGTGTTTATTCTAACCACAGCTAAGAATAAGCTAACTGGCTAACAAACGGCAGACTACTTATACTGAGCCTATGGAATGTGAAGTATGCACCTACGCATGGCATCCTAATGGTGCCATGCTTACACGCCCCATTCAAACAAATGAGCCGTGACGCTAATGCTTAGAACCTACGATCATGTATCACTGATCACGATCACTGATTTCCTCGAACGCGTAGAACTGGGCGAACTTGAACGACCAGATGTCTTGATCGAACTTGAACGAACTGGACGATCTTGGACGACCAGAGGACTTAATCGAACTGGACGATCTTGAACGACCGGAAGACTTGATCGACCTTGAACGACCCGCTTGACCGACCAGCTGACGAAACCTTAAACCCCACACGAGAAGTATTAAACACAAACGCGACGCCCACTTCCAGTGATCAAAGGACAAGCGAATCGAACTCCGCCCATCACCTCGATACTACCAAGCGTGCATCGCGCGACATCGCATTCTCAGCTCTCAAGCCTATCAGCTCAAAGTGCTTGTCACCTCGCTCTCTCCCCTCTTTCAAGAAGAAAGCGACTGTTCTCAGGACAGCCAAGCTAAGCACCCAAGTACTCGCAAGCTCAAGTAAGCCTTCAAGCACCTCAAACGCTCGACCTTGTACCCAGGACAAGGGAGAAACACGTCCAATCTGTTCCCAGGACAGATGACGAAGCGCATGTACCCAGGACATAGGCGCTATCCACCAGCACACGCTACCCCTACAGGCGACATGAGCGAATCAGAACACTCTATAAGAACCGTAATCGGACTCCGGAAACGCGCGAGTATCTGTTCTGAACTGGGACCAGTGAGAACACGAGTGTGGCATCTGACAACGCCCCCAAAACTTGTTCCGCAACCTGTCCACGTTCTGATCCGACATCAGCGGCTGCGTTCTCCAGTTCCAATTCGATGGGTTCTGACCCAAGGTCTGATTCCAGCTCCAATTCGGTCTGCGCTGCCAGGCAGGAAAACGGCGAGGACGATCCCTACAGTAGCCTCTATCGGACGAGCGCTCCCTCTGTCTCCTCCAATTCCTGGAACCCCGAGCCCTAACTGGCTGACCAACGCTAGCTGACTCATTCGCGTCAAAGGATGAAGGCACAGTGGCAGACGGAAACACCTTCCCCTGGCTATTCGAGAGCCCAATGCCGACTTTCTCCATCAGGTCGTTGCCTATCAAGATATCGACAGGAAGATTGAAGCTAACTGGCGCCGTCACTTCGAACGGAATCGCTTCGTTCTCACGCGAGCAATAGACGCCCTTCAGCCTCACTGAACCCGTGCTCGAGAAAGTGGAGCCATCGATACCAGTCAACGGGAAGTTCTGATCCTGCGCGATCAAATCAGCGCTGCCATTCTGAAGCAAAGTCTCAACGACTCGAGGGCTGACAGTGGTCGTGGTTGCGCCTGAATCGAGGACGGCGACCTGACTCTTCATCTGCCCATTCTTGAATCGGCGCTTCAAATCGGGCGCGACTTGCGGCAAATCGTCAAAGAGGAAATCCGTCGCAGGAATCAATTTCGACTTCTGGTCCTCCTGCTTCGAGAGCTGGCACAACTCATAGGACGACAAATCCCTAGCCGACATGGCGAACGCATGTCCGGCCCACTCCTGAGGAAAACCGGCCTGTGTCACTGGCGGCGGTTGAGAATCGACTCTCTGCGAAGACGAAGCCTGCTCAGATGGAACCTGCGAATGAGAGACGAGCATTTGTGGCGGCTCATTCACCCAACGCGACGACTGCATATTCTGCGCCTCAGCCGGCGGATGAGACTGCTGATTTGGAGGCCTCTGCGCCCTAATCGCATCTTGCTTGAAACAACGGTCGTCCGAGTGACCAAGAAACGGCGTGTAGCCCTTATCACGGCAGAAAGTGCACACCCGATTCTGACACTCAGCCGCAACGTGTCCCTTCTGACGACAGCGGAAACACTCACGAGCGGACTCGGAACCACGATACAAAGGACGATTCCCGATTCTGTCATGACGCGCTTCTTCAGGAGGCGGCGGTTGAAACACTGGCCCTGCTGGCGCATTCTGCTGCGGCTGTCCAGAAGTCTTTTGCTGACCTCTCGGCGCCCTCTCAGAATTCGACTTAGCAGCCTGCTGCTCCATCTCACGCTCGCTCTCCTTCTTAGCAGCAGCGGCAAAGACACCATCGACCGTCCACTCATTATCTTCGAGGAAGGCCTGATTCGCTGGAAGAAGCGACTGATGAACGACAAACGCCTGACAAGATTCGTAGCGAGCCTTATTCTTGGCATTCTCCCGATGGCAGATCTGACCGCAAGGACACACAAGAGCCTCTGTCTCTGGCACCACTATGGCACTTTCAGCGGTCCGGAACTCCCGCTCCATGATCGAACGCCACTGGTACACCGACTGGTAGTTCTGCTGACGCTTGCCCCAAAGCGACGCCATCTTGACCGTTCTCGTTCTCCTATCGGCGAAGTTGGTAGTCAATCGATCGACAACCTGCTGATAATCGACCTTCACTTCCTCCGACATGGACATGAAGAACTTCAGGGCGTCACCCGTCAACAACTCCAACAGGTACTTCCGTTTGACTGCCTGCGGGTAATTCTCGACAGCGATTCCAAATTTGACAAACCAGTCGGCGAAATTGTCCCTGTCTAGACCCGCGAACTTAGCCAAACCCGGCCTGGTATACGCCAGCGTGTTCAATACCGTACCCAACCCGTTCAAGCCATCAGCGGCGATCGCTGTGGAAGAGAAAGGACCCGCCGAATCAGGCGGCGCCCGCGAGTGATTGAGAATCGCCTCCATCTGACGGCGCGACTCTTCCCTATCCATCTTATCCCTATCAGCCATCATCTGCTGCACAAGCTCCCGCTGCGCCAGATCCCTAGCCGTCCGCTCTTCGCGCTCCCTATCACGCTGCGCCTGTTCCTTCCGTTCAGCCTCACGCTCCTTTCTCTCTGCCTCACGTTCCTGTCGCTCCAGCACCATCTGCAACATCTCCTGCTGCTGTTTCTGCATCGCCAACTGCACTTCCTGTTGCTGACGCTGCACCTCCGCCTGAGCTTCCTGCTGCTGACGCTGCAACTCCGCAAACATGGACACTATCTGAGGAGCCGGTTCCTGAGAAATCGACCTATCCGCCACACGCTCAGAGGAAACACTGTCCCTATCACTGTTCTCGAGATCACCGTCTTCCAACCTATGCGCCTGCCCGCTCTCATCCAGATTCAGCTTCTGGGAAACTTTCTTCTCTTCCGGAACCTGCTGTCTCACCGCCAGAACCGAAGGATCCACCCAACCGTAGTCGACATTCTCATCGACCAGAATCTCATCCGTCGTCCGTCTCTTAGCGAGGGACACCGGCTTCTTTCCTGACTGCTGACCATCCATCGTGATCAACACTCACACCCACAGGAAAGAAATTCCCACCAGCCGCCTATCGCCGCACTTCCACCCTTACGCTCAAACGCCAACAGACCTTCCAACTACTACGTTTCCCAGGAACCGTTCCCGAACGGTACTAGCGTTCCCGGTCAACGCACCAGTTGTAGTCAGGCCCGTTGACGGCCAAGCCCGGGACGCGTTTGGTACGCGATAGGCTTCCCAACTACACGTATCGTACCCCAGTAAGCTCTATCAAGTATAAGATACAGTCAAGAGACTCACGGATAGGCGCTGCTCCCAGCAATGGTCCGAATGGGTGTTTATTCTAACCACAGCTAAGAATAAGCTAACTGGCTAACAAACGGCAGACTACTTATACTGAGCCTATGGAATGTGAAGTATGCACCTACGCATGGCATCCCTAATGGTGCCATGCTTACACTCAAAATCATTCTTGTGGAATGATATTTAGTAAACAAGGAAGCGATTTCTAAACATGGGATGGCATCCTTGCATATTTGGACCTAAATTTGAACAAAAGGCCTACACATGCACCAAAATTTGGCGTGAATTTTGTGAAAATCTGCTGAAAATCGGTAAGCTTTGACATTCAAATAACGGAAACTAATCTGTGAGTTTCAGTTTCAGTTTCAGTTATGGAATCCGCACGAGTTTCGATTCAGTTTCAGTTTCAGTTAACTGATTGTAACTGAAACTGAAACTAGTTTAAGTTTCTATTGACCACCCTGAAATTCCACCGAGCTTGCACTTTAAAGCTGAGCGCTTAGTTTCTTAGCACTTTTTCAAACACTTAGTTACCGATTCCTCAAATTTAATTGCCCATATCACCCCAAATTACCCAAACCCTTAGTTGAGTGCACTTAAGGGTGACAAAATTCTTCAACAGATTTATTTTCGAAAACATTCGCGGCTACACTAACCTCGAGCCAACTGTTCATCGCCATTTACAGAGAAGTGTTTCTGTCAAACTTTCGCTGTGTTTACATATTTAGTGTGCATTGTTTTCCTAGCATACTTATACTGTGTTTTTGCCAGAAACTACCTACATACAGACCTAAGCTGTACTCCTGTTAACTACGTTCCTAGAACTCGGCTACTTAGTTTTATTTTTTGAGCATAGCCACCACTAGCCAGCAGCGACGACTTGTACAGGCCCGTCACCAGCAGCGCTAAATAGGCGGAGAGAATCAGATTCCGTCGCATCAGGCCATCGTCGACCCGCACTCTAGGGCCGATTGCACCAACGTACAATTCATCACAATATGAGAAGGGAATGGTGCTTCCGCAAGATTTTCCAGACACTAACTTGCCTTCTTATAGACACTTTTAATTACCGTATTTGCGCCAATAAGCCCCCCTCCCCTTCTCCAACTTGGAGGAGGCCTTGGACGAGGTCGGGAGGGGGGCTTATTGGAGTATTTACGATATGTGATTTCAAGGCACTTCATGCAGGATTCAATGAGATGTGAAGTTGCACAATTCATTGCAATTGTTGGTGCAGCAATCGGCCCCTGGCGGCCACGAAGCGGCCCATCCGAGCCAGGGCCTTCATTAACAGCCAGGTCAAGGCCAGGGCGAGGTAGAAGTCGGGAGTGAAGACTCTGGTCACGCTGCCGGCCGTCGACCAGAGGCCCGGCTCGGGCCTTCTCATGAGGTACTGCCAGTGGGTCATGAACAGGGGATAGGTGAAGTCGAAAGCCTCCAAGCGCCGCTCCGTGACCACGTAGGGCGGAGTGATGAGGTCCACCTCTCCCCGCTGCAGGGAGCCCAGATAGCCCGTCCACTGGCCGCCGCCCGTTCCATTGGCGAGAGCAACGTGCCCTGACTCTTTGTGATACGGTTGTTTTGGTACCGTAACTCCAGATTGCGGTATGTCCTATTTTACCGGGAGTTGCATGATCTCTGGCGGAGGGCAGCAAAGGGTAGGACTGATTCGCCACGATATCTATTTCTAGGAATTCACAAAGCGAAATTGATTGCAAATGGCAGACTAAAGGTCCTTTTCACAAATAGATTGTATTCCCGAGAGTATTCAGTGGTATTCCTCTGGTGTACAAATATGGCGCTTCGCGCCACCCACCAATTTGTTATAGAAGTCCCATAGTATCAGTACTCTATTATGCACTTTTACACGGAATGTCAGTATAGGATAGGACACGTTGGTCGAGAAGGGTGCCCCAGTCGGTGGGAATGGTCTCGTCCAGGCGGACCAGCGAGTAGTCGATCCCGGCCAGCTCCAAGGCCCGGCCGAGCAGCTCCTCCGCCGGGGCGAGGCCGGCGCAGCGTCGAGAGGGCCGAAGGTTGACCAGATTCCGGGCGCAGACGTGGCCCAGCGCCGGTTCTGGCCCCACGCCAACCTTCAGAGTCATCCTTATTATCTTCTTCTTCGTCTTCGCGCGGTGTGTGGCAATTCCGTGAATGAGCTCCGGTGTTTGCCCACTCCGCGAAGGAAGACCGATAGTCGGGCCACGGTCTCTGGTTTCGCCAGGCGTCGCATAGCCGGTTTGGCTGCACTTTGGTCGGCAGGTGCGAGGCACTTTGGAGATTGGAGTCGGCGAGCGTAATTCTAGGAAGTCGGAATTGGCATAGTGCCAGGTGTCCTGTGACTTCGCGACCTCCGCAAGTCATGCGCTTCCACTCACCGCCACCATTGACAATGCAAGGAAGCAAAACAAGCTGTTTTAAAAAAGTTGAGTTGTTTTATTAATACAGAGTGGTTTGTGAGTGTTTTAAAGTGGAAGAGTAAAAGAGTGGATACTTTTGTAAAGTATTTCGAAGCCTTTCCGATATGACGCGCGCCCGCCCGGAGTCCACTATTCATGCGCTACTTCTGACACGCTCCTTTCTGAGAGTTTCTTGCAGGGCAACATTGGGATCGCCCGGGATTATTCTTTTTGAGCAAGACACACGCATTTCTGAGCGGTTGTTGCAGGGCAACATTGGGATCGCCCGGGATTAATTATTTTTGCAGACAATGCTGTTCGTAAGACAAGGGTTTAAAAAAACAAAAGTATTTCTTTAGGAATGACCGTTCAACAACTGCCTCAACGTAAGCTTTCAAACGGTCGAACGAATGCCGCTCTACAACGTAAGACGAGCGAGTTAGGGCCCATTTGCTGTTTGAACCTTTGGGTTACTGTAGTTCGCGATATTCAAACGTTTGAGTTTCGACCAATAGAAGAACAAATGATCACTGAGTCAAGAGCTATCCAGCAACTCAAGATCGTCTCTCTACGACGCACGCTGAGCGAGTTAGAGCGATTCCTATGCTAAAAACGCAAGAATGTCGCTTTTCGTGGTGCGTGTTTGCGTAATTAACAAAATTTTTAATGCCAAACGAAAGAGCACGTCGAGACCTTTTAGTTGACCTATCGCACGCCGTTCTACGACGTAAGACGAGCGTGTTAGAGCCGTTTTGCGTTTTGAACTTTCGGGTTACTGTAGCGGGCGCAATTCAAACTTTTGAATTTCGACTTCTCTTAACGGAATTATCAGTGTGCCGAAACCTATTCAACGAACTCAAGATCGTCTCTCTATGACGGAAGACGAGCGAGTTAGATAAGTTTTGCGTTTTAAACCTTTGGGTTACTGTAGCTCCCGAAATTCAAACTTTTGAGTTTCGACCAATAGAAGAACAAATGATCAGTGAGTCGATGAGCTATCCAACCAACCCAAGATCGTCTACGTACGACGCACGCTGAGCGAGTCAGAGCGATTTCTGCGTTAAAAACGCGAGAATGTCGCTTTTCGTGTTGCGTGTTTGCGTAATTAAGAAACTTTTTCATGCCAAGCGAAAGCGCACGTCGAGACCTTTGAGTTGACCTATCGCACGCCGCTCTACGACGTAAGACGAGCGAGTAACAGCCGTTTTCCGTTTGAACCTTCGGGTTACTGTAGCGCGCGCAATTCAAAGTTTTGAATTTCGAAGTCTCTTAGCTGAATGATCAGTGAGTCAAGACCTTTCCGTAGAGCCCAAGATCTCCTTCCTACAACTTACCGACGCCGAGATCTGAGAGCGTAACGCACGGACGGACGCACGAACGCACGGACGATAAGCTCTCGTAGGGGTTCGCCCGGCTGAGGCCGGGCGAAACAAGCTGTGTGTGTAACAAGCTGTGTGTGTAAAAAGTTCAACCTATACTTTGTGTCTGTCAAATTTTGGTGAACAGTATAGTGAACTTTGTACACATCGTTAGCCGCATCTTAAGAAAGTGTCTTGAGAATGTGTACCTTTATGCCAAGTGCAGCTATCCCCACGATACGGTTGTCTGTACAGCTGATCTGAAGCTCAGTGATCTACCGCCGCGTTCGCTATATGTTATCGGCATGATACGACGCCGTTTATCTGATGTTTCCTACCTGTGTGAAAACGCCACATCCAACAAACAAGTCTCTTTTAAAAAGCGGAGTGATTTTGAGCTTTGACTTTTTACTGAGATTGTAGCAAGGCCCTTTCCGGTTTCGTGCAGCGTCTTTGACTCTCCTCGCGACTACACTTTTTGGAGTGGTCTTGCTACGCAACATTGGTATCGCTCGGGTTTAATTCTTTACACCAAGAAAATCATCTTTTCAGACTAAATTTTAAAAAAAACACTGGAATCTAACGCAAAACTACAGGTTAATTGTGAGCATGATTTGATGCTGGCTTGCAGTGAGCTCTTCAGCGATGTCAAGATCGCTCCTCTGCAACGCACGAGTGCCAAGATATAACAAACCAAAGTCGGCAGTTTTCATCGCGTTTTGGTTACTGTAGCCCTCTCATTGACCTTTTGAAACTTTTTGTTGTCGGATTCTTGCTCAGGAGGTCGAGCGGTTCATTTTGATATGCGATTCGACTAGGTTCGATGAAGTTTTGACTTTTCGCGGACATTACTTCGGGATACTGTAGCGCGCAATTTTTAAAACTTGTTATTATTTCGACGTCACAGTTCGCGAGAGTAGTCCGAGGGCTACCCGTCGATGATTCGAACTCAACCCTGCGACGTCAGACAAGCGGGTTATTAAGCCCGAAGCAAGCGTGTCCTTTCAGTTTTCGACGCGTTTTGGTTACTGTAGCTCTCTGTTTAAACTTTTGAAACCTTTTGTTGTCGGATTCGTGCTCAGGAGCTCGAGCGCTTCACTTTGATATGCGACTTGACTAGCTTCGGTCAACTTTTGTCTTAAAATGCACCCCACTTTGGGATGCTGTAGCGCGCGAGTTTGAAAATTTATTCCAGTTTTGAACACTCAGATGGCGAGAGTAGTCCGAGGGCTACCTGTCGATGTGTCGAACTCAACCCAGCGACGTCAGACAAGCGAGTTATTAAGCCCGAAGCTAGCGTGTCGTTTCCAGATTTCGACGCGTTTTGGTTACTGTAGCTCTCTGTTTAGATTTTTGGAACTTTTTGTTGTCGGATTCGTGCTCAGGAGCTCGAGCGCTTCACTTTGATATGCGATTTGACTAGCTTCGGTCAACTTTTGTTTGAAAATGGACCCACTTTGGGATACTGTAGCGCGCGAGTTTGAAAACTTATTTCAGTTTTGACCACTCAGATGGCGAGAGGAGTCCGCAGGCTACCCGGCGGTGTCTCAAACTCCATCCTACGACGTCGGACGAGCGAGTTATTAAGCCCGAAGCGAGCGTGACGTACGCACGTACGCACGTACGCACGTACGCACGCACGCACGCCGAGCTCTTGATGGGGTTCGCTCGGCTGAGGCCGAGCGAAAAAACTTGCCATAAGTTTGGTGCGAGCGAATTCCTGTTTTCAGCATACGCATTTCTGTTTCCGAGTGCACATTCATCAATAAACAGCTGTTCTGGCCATCAGGCGAAAACCTCGATTTTGAAATTTTCTTAAATTTTAATTCTAAATATCTCGAAATTGGAATCTAACAAAGCTGTAGAACTATGTCACAAATTCTTATTGGCACACGGCCTTATCATTTCTGCGTTCAAATTCGTCAAAAAACGACGTTCTATTTTGTTGATTTATGGAATTTTGAAAAATAATCACGTATTTCTATTAAATTCCACATTTGCAAAAAATTTCTCTTGCGTTACAAATTATCCGCAGTCTATACTCTTTCCATTTCTGAAGAAATTTCGCCGCTGCATCATCAGGTGAAAAAGTCGATTTTCGGCATTTTCATATTCTGATTGAAAATATCTCGAAATTGCAATTTTGGAAAACTTCAAAACTATGTCACAAATTCTTATCGGCATACGACCTTTCCATTTCTGCATTCACATTCGTCATTAAATGACTTTGTATTTTAGTCAATTTATGCAATTTTGACAAATAATCGCGTATTTCTATTAAATTCCACATCTGTAAAAAATTTCTTTTGTGTTACAAATTATCCGTGGTCCATGCTCCTTTCATTTCTGAAGAAATTTCGCGGCTAGCGCGTCAGACAAAAAAGTCGATTTTCGACATTTTCGAATTTTAATTGCAAATATCTCGAAAATGCGACATTAGCAGCAGAAACGGACATCGGATCCGTACTCAGCGACATCGACTCTACTTGACCACATATGCCACATACCTTACTTCGGTGCCACGGGCAGACAGACACACAGACAGACACACAGACAGACATTGTCAACCGTATATATGTTACCGTGACTACCCGGAAGTGAAAACCTGGATATCCGGGTTTTCACTGACGGGTTAGTGAAAACCCGGATATGCGAGATTTCGTGGGAGGATCGTGAAAATCATGATAGCTGTGTTTTCACTAATATTTTCGAAGAAATAGCGTAGAAATCAAGGCTTCTATAGTTTTAAACGCTGCTGACGAAACAAGTGCTTTTGAATGGCAAATCGCGCTCTTTGTTGCGCGAAACAAGCGTCGTGGAGTGCCAAACGTCCTATCCTATGCAATACTTTGATCATTGAGCCGCCTCTTTTACACTGCCAAATGTTTGCGGCTAATTGGCACGTCTGGCTTGAACAGGCGGCTGAGTTTATACGGGGAATGTGCATCCCGCTTACAGTTTGCTCGCGACTGAAAGTTGTCGCAAGCGTTAGTACGGAGGGAGGGGGCAAAGCCGGCCTAAGCAGGAGGTGAAGTACAACGGAGGAGTGTTTATCCCACCTACAGTTTGCACTAAAACTCGGTCGACGTCGCGCCTGGCGGGTCTCAACTGAGGCTTAGCGCGACCACCAGCTTCAGGGCGCGCTCCGCGCGCCCTGAAGTCGGTCACCGGTCGCGTTAAGCCTAAGTTTCGACCCGCCAGACTGCGACGCCGACTGACTCTTGTGGACTGTGGGCGCAGGGCGAGCCTAAGCATAGCCTGATTTGGAAGGAACCAAACGGCCTACAGGCAATGGAAATATAGTTCTAGCAGTGTATTGCGCGATTTTGAGCATATCCGAGAATTATCCGGGTTTTCCCTAACCTATCAGTGAAAACCCGGATATCCGGGTTTTCACTAACTCAACAGTGAATACCCGGATATCCGGGTTTTCACTAACCAACTCAGTGAAAACCCGGATATCCGAGTTTTCACTGAAGACGGGTTCTCCCGGTCACATATATATATGTCACGGGGAGAACCCGAGTTCAGGGAGAACCCGAGTACTCGGGTTCTCCCTGGTTATTTAGTGAGAACCCGAGTACTCGGGTTCTCACTGATGCAGTTGGTCAGAACCCGAGTAGAGAGGTGGCGGGGCAGGGCGCGCTCGACCGAAGGCGCCCGCGCAGTACAATGAAACCTACCAAGTTACATAGTGGACAAATAGTCGCCGCTTTCAATCTGCTATAGCAGCTTCTAATGTGGGAAAAGCATTTGCAATATAATTTGAGAAAGTCCGGTTGACATTAGGGTTATGTGTCTTTGACAGCTGTATATTCCTTTGAAATCAGGCTATGCTTAGGCTCGCCCTGCGCCCACAGTGCACAAGAGTCAGTCGGCGTCGCAGTCTGGCGGGTCGAAGCTTAGGCTTAACGCGACCGGTGACCGACTTCAGGGCGCGCGGAGCGCGCCCTGAAGTTGGTGGTCGCGCTAAGCCTCAGTTTTCGACCCGCCAGGCGCGACGCCGGCCGAGTTTTAGTGCAAACGTTAAGTGGTATGAACACTCCTCCATCTAATTCACCTCCTGCTCAGGCCGGCTGTGCCTCGCCGACCAGAGATTGCGCAGTTTGGAGGGGCCTCCCCTTACAGTTTCATCGGCCTCACACGCGCGCCCTCGGTCATGCGGAGCTTGTCGGCCACTCTACTCGGGTTCTCACTAACTCCATCAGTGAAACCCGAGACTGGGTTCTCACTAAATAACCAGTGAGAACCCGAGTACTCGGGTTCTCCCTGAACTCGGGTAGTCACTTTAACATATACACCTCGCCGCGCTGAGGCGCGGCGAAACAAGCAATTGTCAATTCGTCCGCTCGTGAATCACACCGTTCTCCTCACCTTTGGCGGTGTACTATTCGACCCTGTAGTTTTAATTCTCTTTCTTCCACCAACACAAGAGGCGAAGCGGCAGCATCACATGCTTCGAATTTGACAGACGGAAAGATAGTTGCAATGTTCGAAAATCCGGTTAACGTCATCGCAATCGACAGCAAGAAAGAGAATGGCAGACGGAAATGTTCACATCCTTGTACACACTGGATTACACTCCTCTGCAGCACAACGCACCAAGCACAACAACCAACGGATAACCCAGCTATGAAGCGAGAGGTTTTGACGATGATACGAATCTGTAGCTAGCGCCACAGATGCTAGCGTGCGTCCTTTCGTCGCTGTGTCGTCGACTGAGCTTCTTTTATGTCAACATGGGAGGACGTAGTCCGCCCTGGTTTGCGAACCTTGGATGGGCAATAGGGTGGCTCCTCTGCTTCACTGTTTGCTCACTCCATGTCCATACATAGGGGCTCGCACACACGAGCATCTATGGCAGCACGCCAATTACTGCCAGTCTCTGGCGACAGTAGTTGCAGTTTCAGTTAAAATTATATTCCTGGCTGAGTTTCAGCTTCAGTATCAGCTATGCCACCGCTTGAGTTTCAGTTT
>JASAMZ010009379.1:0-7500 GCA_030248115.1 Linhomoeus sp. GSCO2_2 | reverse complement strand
GAAAATCGACTTTTTAGCCTAATGATCTAGCGGCGAAATTTCTTCACAAATTGAAAGGGCACAGGCCGCGGATAATTTGTACCATAAAAGAATTTTTTTCAAATGTGAAATTTTATAGAAATACGCAATTATTTGTCACAATTTTGTAAATTGACAAAAATAGAATGCCATTTATTGACGAATGTGAATGGAGAAATTGAACGGTCGTAAGCCAGTAAGAATTTGTGACATAGTTTTTCAGTTCTGAAAATTTGCAATTTGGAGATATTCACAATTGAAATTCAAAAATGTCGAAAATCGACTTTTTCGCCTGATGAGTTAGCGGCGAAATTTCTTCAGAAATGGAAAGAGCATAGGCCGTGGACAATTTGTAACACAAAAGAAATTTTTTTCAAACGTGGAATTTCATAGAAATACGCAATTATTTGTCAAAATTCTATGAATTGACGAAAATAGAACGTCATTCATTGACGAATGTGAATGCAGAAATAGAAAGGTCGTGCTCCAAAAAGAATTTGTGACATAGTTTTACTTTTTTCGCCGCGCCTCAGCGCGGCGAGGTGTATATATACGGATGACAATGTCTGTGTGTGTGTGTGTGCGTGTTTCCGTCGCACCGAAGTAAAGTCAGTGATATATGTGGTCAAGTAGAGTCGATGTCGCTGAGTACGGATCCGATGTCCGTTTCTGTTGCTAATTTCGCATTTTCGAGATATTTGCAATTAAAATATTGAAATTGTCGAAAATCGACTTTTTAGTCTGATGAGCTAGCCGCGAAATTTCTTCTGAAATGGAAAGAGCATGAACAGGGGATAATTTGTGACACAAAAGAAATTTTTGCAAATGTAAAATTTAATGGAAATACGCGATTATTTGTCAAAATGCATAAATTGACGAAAATAGAACGTCATTTATTGACGAATGTGAATGCAGAAATAGAAAGGTCGTGCGCCAATAAGAATTTGTGACATAGTTTTTGCGGTTACAGCTTTAATATATTGCAATTTCGAGATATTCACAGCAATACATTCTAGTTCTTGGTTTAATTTTCCTATTGAAATGCGGATTTATGTCCTCTTCCGAATGCAAGCGGTTCCAGCCCGATCGGTCCACGTTTGCTAAAGTTGCAACCCGAAACGTGGCCGCGGGTTTCATTTTGAAAATTACGAAAATCTAATTTTTTTGGTTGTTCGCCCATAACTTCTCGTCCTTTTGACCTTTTGGGCCAGTTAGGGGTGCAATCAATTGCCTCGTCGCGACGCATCGAATGGTGTCTAAATCGACGCGATCGCTCTACCCTGTGGTTTTTTACGACCGAAAAAGGTTTCTGGGTGTGCGGCACCGATTTCAGAAGAAATGCCACAAAAAAAGTTTAGAAGCGAAATTCAAAAATCCGGCCTGGTAGCAATTTAGAAGACACTTGGTGGTATAACGTGCCGCAAAAATTTCCGCTCTTTAGCTTAATTTTGAACGAATGCATAGTATGTCGAAATTTTTAGAAACCGATTTTTTGGCTTGTTTGGCCCATATCTCGAGACTGGAGTGTCGTTTCGACATCGGACAACAACTAATCGATAGCCACTGAGATGCTCTACAAATTATGTTTAATCGACCATTTATGAAAATCTTTGCGGTTTCTTACGAATTTGCCAATTTTTCACCAAACCCTACATTCGACCCACTGACAGAGGAAATGACTGGCAGACGCACGTTCAAAGTGCCGACACCTCCTGTTTCATTAGTTAGTTTAATTTATTTAGTTTAATCGTAAATTTAGTCCGTTATAATTTCTTATCTAAACCACATTGTCGAAGCGTTACAGTCTAGGTGAGGCATTTGTGAGACGCGAAAGCCCGTAAGTACCTACATTGAAAGGTGCTGGGCTGCAGTTAAAGATGCCTACCCTAAACATTAAAGATGTCATCGGTAGATTTCCTTGACATATTTTGCCAACGTATTTTAAGCCGATGTACTCTTATTATTAAGGTTGTGCACTAGTTAGACATTCGACATTTGAGCTGCAATTTGTCCGGAGAGTACCAGTAGCTAGCATAAGAAGTGTATTCTTCGCTACTATTGCACCATGCGGAAGACTGTGCCGTTTCGCGACATTATCGTTCTCGCGTAGACTGTAACGCTTCACTTCTTCAGCTAGACTATAACGCTTCGACAATGTGGCTAGATAAGAAATTATAATGGACTAAATTTACGATTAAACTAAATAAATTAAATTAACTAATGAAACAGGAGGTGTCGGCACTTTGAACGCTGCGTCCGCCAGCTTTTCCACTGGTCAGTGGTTCGAATGTAACGTTTGTGAAAATTGGCAAATTCGGTAAAAAACGAGGTTAGTTAAATGGTCGATAAACGTGATTTATTGAGCATCTCATCACTATTGCGAATATCTACAATGTCGAAAGTGCGAGAATATGGGCCAACGAGCCAAAAAACATTTCTTAAAAATTTGCAAAATGCATTCGTTCAAAATTAACTTGAAATTTTGCCAAGAGGGTCTTCTAAATTGCTCCACCGGATCAAATTTCGCTTCTAAACTTTTTTTGTGGCATCTTCTCATTGCGCGCGACAAGACCACAGGTGGGCAGATCGCGTCAATTTGAGCACCATTGCGATGCGTGGAGCAAGTGTGGTCGATTGCTCCCCTAACTAGCCAAAAGTCGGACGGGAAGTTACGGGCGAAAGACAAAAAAAGTAGATTTTCGTAAATTTCAAAATTGAGAGCCCGCCGCACTGAAACCGCCTTTTTTTTTCGCAAACGTGGACCGATAGCTCGACCCCTTGCGTTGAAAAGAACATAATTCCGCATGGCGTAAGCCATCAGAAAATTTTTTTCTGTCCTACTCTAGCGTGAGCTATAAATAAAATTTGTCGACACAAAAATCGGCCAAAATGGCGGCTGCCAACACACAGTTGTTGACAGCGCCACGGTACGCATGAAGCAGTAATCACGTGGCGATACACTCGCTTACACTACACACTAGCCGAACAAAGAGTCGACGTCGCTACAGTAATCGCATCAAATAACGGCGACGGCGACGGCCGATGTAGGCAGGATTCGCTCGCACTCCATCCTCCCACATCTCCGGCTCGGCTCGAGCGAAGCGGGCCCTCCCGCTTTTGCACAAACTGGCGAAGCAGCGCGCCCTCGCCCGACTCCCGAACCAAGGGCCTGTTCGAAAGGAGCATCCTCGGGACGAGAGGCGCCTACTCCACTCCCGTCTCCTCCTCCCAGGAGGTGCTCTCCTTCCACACTGTCGAGGTACGTCGTCCATATCCTCGCCCAAGAGCTCGTCCAAGCTGCCCGTCCCCACCGGACCCGTCGGCACGCTTGACTGCTGCAACTGCGCGGTCGGCTCTGGGCCTTGCGCTTGCTGCTCTTGCAGACGACGCTGCGCCTCGTTCTCCTCATACAGTGGGAGCTCCTCCTGCTCCACCGGCTCCGACTTCACCCAAGGCTTCGGCTGCTGCGACACGAACTGCTGCTTCGGTCGCTGCCCCTCGCGGTTCTGCTTTGGGTCCTCAGCCTGGGTAGTCGCTTGCTGGTCACCCGTCTCCATCGGCTGCGGTCCAGACCCACTCGACACGCTCGGCTGACCGACTGGCAGTGAAGCCGCGCTCGAGGTCGTCTCCGCACTCACCGACACTCCAGTGGTCGTGACCTGGCCGCTGCTCTCTCCCATCTGCACCTCCATGGGCTGCGGCCTCTCGCCCAACGCCACTCGTCTCTCCCGCTCGCTCTCGTCTCTCTGCTCCTGCGTCATCTCTTGGAAGGACTCCACCTCTTCCTCCAGCCTTGCCTCGGTCTCTAGGTCCATAGGCATGCTGGGAAGCAGAACCAACAACGTCTCGCGGGCCTCTTGGAGTTGCTTGTACTCCTCCTTCTCCTTCAGGGCGTCCGACGCCTCGGAACTGACCCAGTCCGCCATTTTCTGCAGACAGCCCGCCGCCGCGCGCACCACCGTGTACAGGTGGCGGATCGCGACGTTCTGCTTCGTCACCTTCCGACGCAGCTCCATATTCTTGGTGAGAGCCTGGATCACTACCGAACTGTGGAACGGGATCTGGCGCCTCAGCCGCTCTCCCTCGGCCTTCTCGCGCTCCATTTCCTCCGCCACATTCGCAGCGATCATCTCGACTTCCGCCGGGATCGACAAGTCCTCCGGAGCCATCATCTCGATGTGCTGCGCGAGCTTGTCCACAGCGTGGCGTTCCCACTTCTCGAACCACCACTGGAACACCTCCTGCTTCAGCACGTGCAGCATGTAGTAGGCGGGCACACTGCGCAGCGCCGCGTGAATGGCCGCTCGCCTGGCCCCCTGCTCCGGCTGGGCGTTCTCCTCGCGCACTTTCTCGACGATCGCGTCGATCTGTTCGCGCGCACTGGCCACCCCACTGATGAAGTTGACGCCAAAGCCGGCCTCCAACACACGCTGATTCGCCTGCCGCTTGGCCAACTCCTTCAGAATCTTCACCACCTCCTGCGAGAACAGCTCTCTCTGAGGAGGGGCGGATGACACAGCGACACCGGCGTCCTGGCGCTCGTCCATAGGCTTCGACTCTGCCGACAGCAGCTCGAACCTCCTCACATCCAGGTAGCTCTGGATCTGGTAGAGCACCTGGCCCATCACGTTCAAGTCCTCTCTCGGGCCACCGTCCGGGTCCGCGTCCGCGAACTTGGGAAGGGGGAACCAGAGGGCGCCGGCCAACAGCACCACCGACAGCGCTCTGCAGTCCAGCATGCTGTACGCCAAGCAGTCCAGGTAGGCCCACTCCGCCTTGTCCTGGGTCTCCTCCGGCGTCTCCCTCCTGGGCTTGCCCAAGGTCATGGCTTCCACCCACCAGGCCTTGTTCAGCACCGGCATCGCAAACAGCCACGCCACCGTCGGGTGTCTCAGACCCAGTCGCATCTCCAGGGTTCTGATCTCATCACTGGCTAGCAGCGAGTCGTGCCCCTGATCTGACGACTGCAGCGCCGCCAGCAGCATGCGCTTCACCCCGACGTGCGTCATCTTCTCCCACTGCCTGGGGTCGTACTGCTCGCGAGCGATACCGTGGGCGTGCGCCCAATATCCCGCGTCGACCGTTCTCCAACACTCTCTGTTGTAGGTCGAACTGGCGTCTCCGTGCTTCTGCGTCCCATAGGTGTTATCGAGCCTCTCCTTGTCCGCCAGCTCGAAATTACCTACCACCACTCGGTATTGCGGATCACAGAAGAGATCGTCCAGGGCTTTCGGGAACTGGTACACCCTGCGCCCGTCCTTGCGCACCTCCCAGAAGTCCCTCAAGTCCACGATCATGGAGACACCGGCGCCAAACGTCTCTACCTGCATCGTTGAGACGAAGGCCTTCGCGTAGGGCCTCACCGGCTGAGCAGGCTCGTACTTCCACTGCAACAGCGGATCGACCTGCACCACCTCCTGCTTCGGCATCACCCCCTCGGCGTCCATCATCAACACGTGCACCTTCATCCGGTCGCACTCCTCGCGGATCTGGCCTACGACCGCCTCCAGCTCCTCTAGGGTGCGGGGGGTCTGCACCAGCACGTCCGTCTGCCTCGGGTGGTGTCCGAACAGGGCCCAATAGGTATCTGCTACACTCGGCATCTCCACGCCGACCGGCCCATCTTCGCCGTAGCCTCTGTTCTCGGCTTTCGGCAGCAGATGCTCTATCGTGCGCTGGCGGTACGCAGCCCTCGCGGCTCTCTTCTGCTCGTCCGGCGGCATGTGCAGGTACTTGCGCTGCTTGTTCATGCGCAACGCATCGAGGTGGAACCGCGCCCTCCTCTTCACTGCACCCGCCTGCAACCCTTTCCTCTTCAGGGCCAGCAGCTTCGCCTGCAGGTCCGCGAAGTCGGTGACCACCTCTTCCAGGTCCTGCCGCACTTCCTCGCCTGCCTGCTGTGACAGTGCAATGCTGGTCGCCATCTTCAGGCGCTCTGCGTCTGGCACCGAGCCACCCTGGCTTCCACGCTGTCCCCCCGACGAGACCAGCTCTCCCAGCACTTGCACTTCGTCGTCATCATCGTCGTCGCCTTCTATGGCGTGGGATTCCTCCTCCGACGACTCATCCAAACAATAGATGTTCGGCATCAACCCCTGCGCCTTACGCTGCTCCAACTTCTTCTTGTACTGGACCCTCCAGTTGTTGAGCGCGTTCTCCAACAGCGCGAACAGAGTGGCCCGGTCGACCGTCTCCGCCAGCCCGGTGGCGTCTAGCGCCTTCTTCACCTTGACAGGCAAAGGATGCGCGGTCCAACCGCCCTCCGTCTCAGGGTTTCTCAACGCAGCCCTCTCCTCTTGGAGACGTTCCTTCTCCTCAGGCGCATACGCCGCCTGCGACTCCAAGAACAGCCGCTTCTCTTCGCGCATCTCAGCGTAGTACTGACAGAGCTGCCAATAGCTCTGTTCCCACTCACGTTTCTCTTGGATTTCCGGTGGGATTGGCGCCTCGTGCTGCCAGTACCACTTGCGCTCTTTGTCCTCCGGCGTCCGCATCCCGCTCGGCCCTTCTTCCACCTCTTGGTAGACGGCCTGGCGTGCCTCCCACCCCCCCTTCTTCCGTCTGGGGTACTCGTGGGGCATGCGACCCGGGTACTTCTGTTCCTCCTCGTCATCATAGCGCACCGGATGCAGCGGCGACGTCCGCCCTGTCGCGACAAAGCGCGTCTCACCCTGCTCTTCCGGCTCATCCTCCACGTCGACCAGCTCCTCCTTCACCTGCTGTCGTCGCTCGGCCTCTGCCCGAGCCGCCTTCAACTCCTTATTTGAACGGCGCTCCAAGCTTTCCGACAGCCGTGCTGGCTTCTTCCTGACCGGCAGCTTCGTCGACGAGGAAGGGAGATGCGTCGCCAACCAGTCCGCCATAGCGTCTTGCGCCGACAGACCCTGCTGACTAGCTCTCACGCGCTTCAACGGGACCTGCTGTGCAGCCGCCTTCGCCTGCTGCGACAGAGAGCGCGCCCTCTTGACGGCCGCTCGTCGCACAGCCTCCCCCTGCTTCTTTCGGATGAAGGTGGCGACCTGTCCCTTCTGCTTGGACGACAAGGTGGCCCAGTCCTGCCGCTGCTGCACCTCAGCCATCATCTGGCGGTGCACCTTCTGCTTCACCGCCTCTGCTTCGGCGATCGGCAGACCCGCCACCACCAAGCCTCCATTCTCCGACTCTTCGTCGCTCTCCCTCTCCTCCTCCTCAGACTCGTCCTCCTCCACTCTAGGAGCGACAGCCCTCTTGGCCGGAGGGGTCTTACGACTCTTCACGGGAGACTTCTGCGGCGACTCAGAGCTCGTGCTGTCTTCTCCGAAGACCGGATTGCGCCAACGGCCGGGTCCCTGGACGAACATCACCGTGCCGTCCCCTCTCACACGGAACCCCGGCTTCCCAGCCACCGGATAGCGCGGGCCGCCCCTGCCCCTTCCACGCCCGGCGCGTCTGGGCGGCGGCGTGAACTGTCGGCCTCGACCTCGACCGCGCCCTCCTCCCTGC
>JASAMZ010009377.1:0-16333 GCA_030248115.1 Linhomoeus sp. GSCO2_2 | reverse complement strand
GAACCTTTGTTGCAAGGCAACATTGGGATCGCCCGGGATTAATTTTTTTAGCAGGTAAAGTTGTTCGTAAGACAAGGGTTAAAAAAACAAAAGTATTTCTTTAGGAATGACCGTTCAACAACTGCCTCAACGTAAGCTTTCAAACGATCGAACGAATGCCGCTCTACAACGTAAGACGAGCGAGTTAGGGCCCATTTGCTGTTTGAACCTTTCGGTTACTGTATATCGCGATATTCAAACTTATGAGTTTCGACCAATAGAAGAACAAATGATCAGTGAGTCAAGACATATCCAGCAACTCAAGATCGTCTCTCTACGACGCACGCTGAGCGAGTCAGAGCCATTTTTATGCTAAAAAACGCAAGAATGTCGCTTTTCGTGGTGCGTGTTTGCGTAATTAACAAAATTTTACGCCAAGTGAAAGAGCACGTCGAGACCTTTTAGTTGACCTATCGCACGCCGCTCTACGACCTAAGACGAGCGTGTTAGAGCCGTTTTGCGTTTTGGACCTTTGGGTTACTGTAGCGCGCGCAATTCAAACTTTTGAATTTTGACTTCTCTTAACGGAATTATCAGTGTGCCGAAACCTATTCAATGAACTCAAGATCGTCTCTCTACGACGGAAGACGAGCGAGTTAGATAAGTTTTGCGTTTTAAACCTTTGGGTTACTGTAGCTCCCGAAATTCAAACTTTTGAGGTTTGACCAATAGAAGAACAAATGATCAGTGAGTCGAGAGCTATCCAACCAACCCAAGATCGTCTCCGTACGATGCACGCTGAGCGAGTTAGAGCGATTTCTGCGTTAAAAACGCGAGAATGTCGCTTTTCGTGGTGCGTGTTTGCGTAATTAAGAACATTTTTATTGCCAAACGAAAGAGCACGTCGAGACCTTTTAGTTGACCTATAGCACGCCGCTCTACGACGTAAGACGAGCGAGTCAGAGCCGTTCTGCGTTTGAACCTTCGGGTTACTGTAGCGCGCGCAATTCAAACTTTTGAATTTCGAAACCTCTTAGCGCAATTCTCAGTGAGTCGAAACCTATCCGTAAAGTCCACGATCGCCTTCCTACGACTTTCCAACGCTGAGATCTGAGAGCGTTACGAACGGACGCACGCACGCACGCACGCACGAAAAGCTCTCGTAGGGGTTCGCCCGGCTGAGGCCGGGCGAAAAAACTGTTGAGAGTGACATTTTCGACAATTCCACTCAATATTTGCTGCATTCTACTTCTATTTTCAATTTTTTTTGTAGACCGCCCATCGTCTCATCTGGTCTCGTCCACGGCCACCTGGGACCGCCCCAGTCGCACCACTCGGCGCCCAGGGTGCCCAGACGACATCATCACCAGCACCACCCCAGACACCCCAGTTCCAGTGGTAGAAGGCCCGTGGCGGACCCGGGACAACTGCAGCAACCGCAGGTATGTACTGTGCGCACACTGCAGACCAAGAAGGCCAAGACACTACTAAACTGTTACTGTAGTGCGAGTTGATCTTCACAAGATGGTTTGGCACTGATCCTCACAAGGGCAAAACTGCCGACAGTGCCACAAATTACGAAATACTACTTGATCATTAATGCGAGTTAGAAGTTTACTCTCAAACGACAGGTTTACTAGAAAACTTCTTTCACTCGTTGAAACAGTGCGGCTCGTCCAAACACTTCTACCGTGTGCCTTTGGCAACTAGTCAAATGGATGTAATCGTGTAATCAAAAGCTTTATCCCACTAGGCAAAGATGGTTGTCCAATGACAAATGTTCCGCTATGTACAACCTGCTTTTCCACTGGACAAGTTTGTCCAATGAACAAAACAAACTCGCCCAGTGAACTCATAACAAGAGTGTGAATTTTCACTGGCATTGAAGTTTGACGCGGATAACAACACAAATGGTACCGTCGCACAATGCACGCAAATTGGGCGAGACCAACGCGTTTGTAATGCTCAGGTGTTGCCCAACGTGGAGATCGCAGTGGTGGGCTCGCCCGAGCCCTTCGAGCAAGCCACGGCCAGGACGCCCAACGGAACGGCGCTGCCCGCAGCATCGGACGAGCGACCGATTGAGCGGTGAGCGATCCATAATACTCGTACGTTTGTGGAGTGGTCGAGTAGAGAGCCGGGGAATGGACACTTGTGTATAGCCCATAGATAATTGGCGTTAACCCATAGACTTTAGCCCATAGGAGAATCTCTGCAGTCCAGTTACAATTGTCGTTAGGTAATACAGCTGAAACATGAAGCGAGCCATGTCGCGACCCCACTGGTTTGGACACGCAGCGAGAGGGACCTATGGCATTCCACAATGGGCGTTTGGCTTTAGCCCATGGACTAATTCAGATTGCGCGTGTGCCGCTGCCTACAATTGCACCTGCGTCCATGCCTATGAGTACACATTGAAGGCATTTGCGCTTAGCCTGTAGATTTTTGCACTCTCAGATAGAACGTGTCAGTTTAAGCTGCAGTTCATCACGATTCGACAACCGGCTAGCTAGCGTTCACAGAATTGTCATTTGTCAAACTGCAGCGAATTGTCAAAATATCTCTGCACCAAAGTGATTCGAACATCTTAGGTCTCGTGAGGATTGCCTGAGTGGCAAACCATATGTTTTCAAAACAAATTCTAAGCAGCAAAAGGTTTTGACGCAACTGGAGGATCGATCAAGCGACCTATCGATTGACAAACCGATGCCCTATCCACAGTGCCATCGTCGGTTTTCGTTTGCGAGTGAAATCGACACTCATAAGAGCGTACGTGCAGTGTTTGTCAATTTTTGCAGATTTGGTCTCGCAACGAAAACAGAGCGTATGACGAAACCGAAATGAAGCGTTGCGCGTTTTAGAGCGAGAGATAATCTCAAATATCTTGGAATTTAGCGCTTCGCGAAAGTCCAAAATGGGACGTTCTGCGATTGGGTGAACGGCGGTCAGTTTAAGCCATAGATCTCCAGAATCCGTCACTGCTGTCTCGAGATCCAGCACGGACACACAGAAATCATTAGCCGCGCCTTTAGCCCATAGGTGATACTCTATAGTCCATAACAGACTGCTTGCTGTAGCTTATTGCAACATGCAACAGTCCATTGCCCACAGGTACAGTCCCAGCGGGAAATAGCGGCCGCTTTTGCGCGTTTCTGTCCTGCGCGCGCGATTCCGCGCGAAAAAGAACCCTTCTGTGCTTTCCGCACTGTGACTATGCAAATTTGCTATGCTACCATAACACGAAATGGTTTTTGTGCACGACCCGATTTGCATGATAACAACAGAGAAGCGCAAAAGCGCTGTTTTTCGCGCGGAAGCGCGAAAGCGGCTGCTATTTCCCGCTGGAACTGTACATGCAGCGATCCATGCCCCACAGCCACTGGTCAGACATGCAATGATCCATGAGCTATAGCCATTAGCCACTACTCAGAACACTGTTCAAAGCATGAAACTCTCCATGGCCACTGGTCAGAAGATGCAGTGATCGTTCGTTCGCGGCTGACGGCAACTTTCTGTGCGGTTGACCGCTTGACAGGCTTGACGTTCTCAAGAACATTTGAATGAGACAGATCGCTCCCGATTGTTTGTTCACGGCTGATGGCAACTGTTCTGTGTGGTTGACCGCTTGCCGCTGACGTTCTCAAGCACATTTGAATGAGACAGATTCACTGCTCGCAAGTCTGATGACCATTCGATCGTTCGTTCGCGGCTGATGGCAACTGTTCTGTGCGGTTGACCGCTTGCCGCTGATGTTCTCAAGCACATTTGAATGAGACAGATTCACTGCTCGCAAGTCTGACGGCCATTCGATCGTTCGTTCGTGGCTGATGGCAACTGTTCCGTGCGGTTGACCGCTTGCCGCTGACGTTTTCAAGCACATTTGAATGAAACAGATCGCTCACCACCGCCGCTCGCAAGTCTGACGACCATTCGATTGTTCGTTTGCGGCTGATGACCAAGCGAAGTCTGCCGCGCGCTCGTCGAAGTCAGAAGTGCCTGTGAATACACTTTGGAGTCTCACAACGACAACTCTTTAGTGAATGGTGACACTGTAAAGGTCCCGCACTACGAGTTGTTGATGTTTTGCGTGTTGGCGTACAGTGCGCGCGTCATTGGCCGCCGTGGCCGCCATTTGAATGTCTAGTGCTAAGCGGACAGACGTAACAGGGACAGACCGCGTTAGCCGCTTAGTATATAGGACTAGTGCCTTTAGCCCGTAGGTGATACTGTAGGCCCAAGACTGTCGATGATCGCCTGACTCAGCTGCAATTGGTCACCAGCCACCAGCCACTGTATAGGTTCACTGCTGTAGAGCCTAATCCTACCATTCTGCCAGCAACCAATTGCAAGAGATCAGCGAAAACCAATAGGTGTTTCTGTAGTATTTGTGACTTCTGGTCTCAAGCCTATAGCGCAAGACGGATCACCAGCCGCCACTGTTGTGCAGTTCGAAGAGCCATCGATCGTCTGTGGTTGATGACAAACAACTCTTCTGTGCTACATATCACTCGATTCTCAAGTGCTCACTCAAGCTGACTAAGCATAATAGATCATCGGCCACCACCGTTCTGAAGTCTGTACAGTCAATAACGGTGAGCTTGAGCTATAAATCTCCAGGATCAATCTCTTCTGTCATAAGAAATTGGCCATTCAATCCTTAGTTTTTGCTATCCTTGCGTCGCGCGTGCCGAGCGTCTTTTAGTAACAGGGCAACAGCTGCAATCGCGTCATTGCCGCCGTGGCCGCCATTTGAATGCCTAGTGCTAATTGCGTCGCGCGTGCCGAGCGTCTTTTAGTAACAGGGCGACAGCTACAATCGCGTCATTGCCGCCGTGGCCGCCATTTGAATGCCTAGTGCTAAGCGGACAGATGCCGAACAGACAGACATCGTTAGCCGCTTAGTATATAGGATATGTAGGGTGCGCCGAGATATACCCAACACCAGTAAGTCTCCTATTCGATTCCCTGGCACTTGCAGCTTTGCAAGCATCGCCAGCCCTCTATCCAGCGCTCGAGCAGTCTGACAAAATTCGGGGTCAGGTACTTTAGAAGGAGGGGGCGGAATTGGCATAGAGTTGGCGGTTTTGGCATGTATGCCATAACCGCCGAAGGGCGAAACAGGCATATGCCAAAACCGCCGGGGAGTGGATTTGGCATGGAACGGTTTTGGCATATGACACCGGCTAATGGCAAGTCAGGCACCGTTCTAGCCAAAGGCGAGGAGCGCAACGGGCAAATTGGCGATAGAGTACGCGTCGCATTCAAACCTTCAATCGCCACCTTCTGCAATTGAGAGCAACATACAACTGTAAGTCGTTCATAGAATGTAGATGAACACTTCGCTTGAAGTACGCGTTCAAAAGCGCTCACCGCACCGCACTGTATCACTGGTTCAAGTTCTTCGTAGTTCAGCAACGCTGACTGGGGCTTTATACATAGAATCCACGTACATTGTAGTCTCATCGCATCGGTTACAAAAGCGCCACCACATATTCGTTTGCGCATCGCATTTCTCAGTAGACGACCGCAGCAAATTGAGTTCTCCCCTGGGGCAGTCTGTCGTCGAGCAGCTTCCACTCGTTGGTGGAGGGATGCCAGCGCTCGATGGAGTCAAGATATTCGTCTTCTCTGCCCCGTCCCCCAAAGGCGTAGAGGGCGCCCTTCCACTCGACCAGAGCGTGAGCGACCCTCTCGACCTTCATTGGAGGGAATGGAGACCACTCATCCTCCTCCACAGAGTACTGCTCGCAGGAGGAGAGACGAACAAAACTGCCAGTTGCCTCGGTCTGACCACCGCAGGTGACGATGACAGTGGAAAGGCCACTGGGGGAGAGGAGGGCCGCTCTCGCCTGTAATCTGGGAGTGCTCATGGGACTGAGTCGACTCCACTGCCACGTGGACGCCTCCAGACGCTGCAGGACATTTCTGTACAGGCCGTTTGAAAATATCCCCATATATCCCCCAATGACGTAGAGAGCGTTGCGGTGGGAGACGGCCACGGCACCCCCTACAGGAGTGGGCATAGGGCTGTCGATGGGCAGCCAGCGGTCAGTGTCGGTGGAGGGAGAATAGCGCTCGCATTTGTCCCACAGGCAAACGACGAATTGGCCTCCTGAATTGTTGGGGAGAATGTTGCAGTGTTGTTTCTATAGAAGTGTTTGTAGCAGCATGGCGCATTGCCATCGACTGAAACTTGCATAGTATAGTCAACCTACAAAATGCCCCGGCTGCCAGACTATAATGTTTCCGTTAATAAATGAGTTTAATTCCCACGATGGTAAATCACCCGCTGCGTTAACCATCCGCTATCAGTACAATGCATTAGCCCAAACGCAGATTTGATCTGTATTTGTTGAAATCACTATTCGATACTCAATGACGAGATGGGGTATGTTTGTTCTAGCTGCTCAACGCCAAATACAAGTCAACATGTCGTTGCGCACAAAGTTCTACCGGTTGCCTACCGATCATGGCGCCACACGCGTCGTCTCCACTGACAGTGCTTAGATTGGATGCCGCCCTGAACTCTCCCCCTCCTCCTTCTCCACCTCTACTCTCAGTCCATATCCAGGCCCGCAGCTCAAATGAAGCGACGACAAGAAATTCCCCCTTCCTCTCCCCATCGGTGGAAGAAGAAGAGGGAAAGCGGCCGGCCAATAGGGGAAAACTCTCCGACTTCAGAGGGAGAGAGGCCTTCCAGGGAGCCACTCGATTGGCCTCTGGATCGAAGGAGAGAATGGACGCTGTATAGTCAAGCAAGCCCTCCCTCCCTCCAATGATGAGTATTCGGCCGTCTGAAAAAATCGCATTACTATAAAGCTATTAGGGGCAGAGAATATTTTGGACGGAAAATTATTGGAGACGTGGTATTATTAGAGACAGCAAAATATTGGGCATATTGTACGAAACTATTAGATAGGGTTAGATATCCGGTGGATAGGCAGTGCCGATTGCCGAATTGCCGAATAGTTACTGTAAACAGTAAAACTGTAACTTTGTAAAACAATTTGCATTTGCATGTCGTAACAGCGCTTAACTACACATTGCTGTACAGTACGTACCTCCCAGTCTCCTCCCAGGTCGACTGCATCTTCTGAAGGGTGCCCATTTCCCATTCTTCTGACATTTGACTGTTTGGATTGTCTCACCGGCGGACAGCCGATAACCTCCCCTGCAGAAGAGGACGGCAGACTCTCCCACTGACACCAATCCATTTCTCCCCTCTCCACCCGTGTATATGGTCCTCGCCGTGTCAAAACCATAGCGGCCCCTTGAAATGGCTCTTCTGGCACAACCTTCACTACGGCCTGGAACAGGATACTGTGAGTCGACAAAGTTCGAACAGAGATACATTGTATGTTCGGACAAAGCACACAAATCCTTATTCGGACATGGAAAGCTTCGGACAAAACCTCATCAGAGCTTCCGGAGAACTGTACTGTATGCAAAATTGCCTATTCGACACGGAAATAGTTCGGGCAAATGATAGTGTCAGAATCATCCGGACTTTTAGCGATTAATAGGTATGTATTATCCACAGGTTATAAGATATCGCTGCTACTGCACTGCATTGTTGTCTATTGCATCGTGCCTGCTTAGCTGACGATTCTCACCACTGCCGCTACTGTTATCGTCGAGTGTTGGGCAGCTGTGGGACTCTGCTCTGCAGTCATCGATCCAGTGTGTGTAGTGTGAGACGGCGACAAAGACGTTAGGCTTCTCCGTGCTGCAGTTTGTCAGTCCGAAAGAGACGACGCCCTCCACCACCCACTTCTTCCCTCTCCTCTTGCAGTAGAGACCTCCGCCCGAATCGCCCTCGCAGGTGCCCCTGCAGCCGTGCTTGGTGCACAGACTCTCTGGGAAGACCTTGGCGAGCTCTCTGAACGGACGACCACTTGACCTTCAACCGCAGAAATATTGCGGATCGCAAAAATTTGAATGCGATTCTACGGCTGAGAAAGATAAAGCTGGAGAGACAAACCCCCACAGAGCGGCGCAACGATCGTTGTCGATGAGAGGCAGTCTAGCCTGTCTCAGCTTGTTGTAGACGGCGATGATTCCCCTGTTGGCCAGCAAGTGGTCCACTCCCCAGCCAGCCACCATGCACTCTGCCGGAAGAGGGCCATCGTCCTCAGATGGCGGCAGGCAGGCGGCTCTGACGTAGTCGGTCCAATCGAAGTCCGTCGTCAGTTGAATGAGGGCGACGTCATTGTGAAAAGTGGTGGTGTTGTAGGCGGGATGCCTGTAGACGCGCCTGGGACGACGGTACTGACGCGCCTCTGACGTCTCAACAGCGTGTGAGTTGAGTACCACGTGCACACCGGCCACAATCTCAAAGTCCCTAAAGCGACCATGGAAGGACTTTCAGTGTGGAATTGTTTGCGATATGTAGAGAAGCTGCCAACTCACGTCATGTTCAGTCCGAGAGGAGGGTCGAAGCAGTGGGCGGCCGTGAGAAGCCACTGACTGTCGAGAATGGTGGCGGCGCATTTGTGGGTTCTGCCCAATGTGCGCAGCTCAGCCAGCCAGGGCCAGGAGTAGGGTTTGGCCCCTTCTCCGGCCACCACTCTACCTGAGATTCCACCGTCACATTTGGATGAACTCTCACGCGGATGGATGTGGGGCTTGCCGCAATCGAGAGCTGCCGCCGTCATCCACAATAGGACTGATACCAATCCCACCAGCAGCGGCGCAGCTTTTGGCAACAACAAAAGAGACGCGCACCTCATTGCGTTTGCTCGGCGACAACCACACTGAGCAGTATGCGCAACTATAACTGTCCAATACTTTCGAGTTGACTCTGTGCAGACAGGCGCTTTGTCAAGAACGTCTATGGTCTCGGGAGGGAAGCGCGTGACTCGAGAGTCGCTTGTGCTTTGGCGTCGACTTTTGCCGTAAGTACTGCTCGGTGTAAGACTGAGAAGGAGAGAATCAAACACTTCTCTCTCTGCCTTCTTTACACTCAACTTGCGGCGCAAGTGGCAGGTCAGGCGCCCCTCCTTAGCGAAGGGTGAGGAGAGCAGCGAGCACATTGGCGAAAACCCCCGCACTTGAAGCATTGCACAGCGACCGAAATCAGCATAATACCGACGTATGCGCCTCTCCTTTCGGGCAGCACTATCCCAACAACAATCACGAAACGAATGTACCGGGTGTCCCAAAAGTCCAGCCCCCCCCCCATCCACAGCACGCTGCATAAAGGCTAGCGAAGTCATACTTGCACACGTGGTAGCCTATTATGTTTGCAACTCGGATGCAAAAATTCAGCGCTCTATCTTAATCCACGCGTAAATGCGGGCGCGAAACGTGAAATCGGTCGGCGATGTTCCTCCTCCTGCTGGAGGTCATCTCCTTGGAGAAGAAGGCCGTCGCCAGCAGAAGCATGACAGGTAGACAAAATTTGACAGCTCACTGCGCGACAATGGCGAACGCTACAAAAGTCGTTCCGAAAAGCTCATTATGTTCTCTTTCAAATGACATCTTGGCAGCTCCCAAATGTCGTCCCGTTCGCGAGCTGTAGCCAACCAAAGGCACCGCGGTCGTTAAATTTGAGTGATTTTGGGTTTGGCGCCCGCATTTGCGAATGGGTGGAGATACAGTGCTGAATTTTTGCATCCGAGTTGCAAACATAATAGGCTACCATGTGTGCAAGTATGACCTCGCTAGCCTTTATACAGCGTGCTGTGGATGGGGGGGCTAGACTTTTGGGACACCCGGTATACCATGCTTGAGCTTCATGGTTAGAAGTGTCCAACAGGTAAACCCATATCAGGGGTGGCCATCCGTACGCACTGCTACTATACACTTCGATCCGTTGGAGAACTGCGGGCAATTGGTTGTTTACTGCGCTTGTTACTGCGGCAAAGACAGAAAGCGCTACTCAATAGAATAGAAGCCACTGGCTATGCGCTTCCCAGCGCAACAACTAAACCAATTGAATAGCGGAAAGCAAAAGTACACAGTCCCCCAGCGCCAGTTGCCATCACGCCCAGTTGGTTAGCGATATCGAGATGAGGAGTGTTGTTCCGCCGGCACATGACAGTCATGAAGTGCCACTGCTGTACCAAAGAATTGTGCGCAGGGCGAATGCACACACCTATCCAAGCACACATAGTGATCGGTTGGAGTCGTGGTTCGCCAATTGGGGTCGGAGTGCCTCAATGCATGGGTTCTGCGCGTTCCATTTTACTACTTGATTTATTTAATTGTACGGTAGGCCACTGTCATTTGAAGAGGAGGGCGCAGCGCCGTGAAAAATGCCAGACCATCATCTTGCGTTACGGTGTACAATTGACAACTACATATTTGCAATCATCTCAAATCTGAGGACGCATGTATTTCAGCCCCCTTTGTGCAGCGGTTAGCAAAATCGCAAAGATCCGCCAATCGTATCATCTAATGAAAGATCTGCCGTCAGCTCTCAGGTTACAAAATGGCCCACTGCGAGCGTTCACTGATCAAAAGAAGCTGTGCTCCACTGCTCACAGTCAAAGTTCCTCTTCACAAATACACCAGTGGGTTGCCTCGCCAAAAACTGATTTCCTTCCTTTACAAATGGACTCTTCTAACTACAAAACTACAGGGTGTCCCAGCTATCTATCCGTGGTTTCATTCGCTAATAACTTCGGCATTTTCAAACGAAATTCGACCAAATTTGCACACGATATAAACACATCTAAGGAATTTTGGTGGGCAAAGTTTGAGCTCGCTCCGACCAAAATTGTCTCAATGACAAAGGTTTGCTAATGATTGGTCAATTTTGTACGTGCCTGCAGTGAGAACACCAACTTTGCAGCCGCCGTTCTCAAGCTTTGCACCACATATTAGGCCCAGCGGTGGGCGAGACGTACTGCAGGGTGTGCCTGACAAACTGTAAAATCTTCAGACAATATGGTGCAGCTGATGGGAAATGACGCCACTATGCGCAACATCGTGCCGGAACTTACTGCGTTCTGCAGGGGAAAGTGGCTCCCATTTCTGACATGACATTGCGCAAAGCAGCGCCATTTGCTGTTCATTCAATCAAATCGTCTATAATTTTTGTAGATTGTGAGAAACATCCTGCAGTATGTTATACCAAAGTTTGGGGCAGATACAAGGTTGGTATGCTCACATCCACTTCCGCGCACGTACAAAATTGACCTATCATCAACAAACCCTTGCCATTCAGGCAATTTTCGTCGGAGCAAGCTTAAACTTTGTCCACAAAAATTCCTTGATTTATTTATATCGTGTGCAAATTTGGTTGAACTTTGCCGGAAAATGCGGATGTTATTAACGATTGAAACCCCGGATAGATAGCTGGGACACCCAGTACATATGATCAACAAAGATACTCCGACAGCAAAACAAAGAGCAACCCACGCGAAAAGCAAACGCACAAAGAGCACGAATGGAATTCCTGAACTATACAATCTTTCTACACGTAGAATCCCTATCATTGACTAGACGAAGACGATGACGACTGCGTGGGGTGCGTATCTGAAATACACACAATTCTATCAATTTACTAAAATGATTCAAATCTAAGAAATATAACGCACCTTTAGAAATGGCTTGCGTGGTAGCTTCAGTGTTGACTTCATTTGAACTGCTGCTAGTGCTTGAGGCTTCGAAAATTCTCGCTTCTTTTCGCAAATGGCACTCGTTTTGTATTAGAAACAGCAGGAAAATGACGGACAGAACAATGAAAACGATTGCGGGGTAAATCCAGCGACCGTTCTTGCGCAGATAGTCCCAGAATGTGGCTGAAATTCTCACTTTTCATTCTTCGAAATTCAAAATTCCGAATTCCCACAGTACAGTACTTATGGTCGCGTCGTATTCGCAGTCCATGCCGGCGAAACCTTCCTCGCATTCGCAAGAAAAGCCGCGATAAATGGAAAAGTTAGCCGCTTCGTGGTTATTGACTTCCTCTATTTTGGTTGTGTTCAAATCGACGCATTTGCCGTTCATACACACTGTATCTCCCAATGCTACGCAGACGCTATCCAAACGGTCGCAGTTACGACCTGAATAGCCGAAGGGACACTCACACCTAAAATTGATAATGTGAAGAGGAGGGGGGGGGGGGGGTAGCGAGAGGGGGAGGTGGAAACTTTGCTCACCAATACTCGTACAGTTCATCTATCTTGTTGCCGGTCTTGGGGTGGCAAGTACCGTAGTTCAAACAGGGGTAGTCGTGACATTTGTGGTATTTGCCGTCGCAAAACGTCCCGTCCACCCCAGGTGGGCAAATGCAACTGTAATAACAAGAAAATCGGTTTAAATACGTATACAAACTTCCAAAATCCACCCAAATCCCTCACAAGTATCCCCTCTTTCTGTCCCCATAGTTGGGGCAACCCAAAGCGGCTTCCCCATAGAAATCGCAGGAGAAGCAAGTGCCCTTCCTACAACGCTTCATGGGGTCTTTGATCTTGCCGCAGGCGCCCGTCAAATGACTCAGACACTTGGGGCCTACAATGTTTTTCACAAAAATTGTCGAAATGTCGCTATTTTGGCATAGAATTCCAGAAAATTTCACCCTCTTTCGTGTCCTCCAACTCCTGTTCATTGTCACAAAGACAGGCGTAAGTGAAGTCGAAATAAGTGCCCAAATGATGGGGTAAGGGGACGCATTTTCCACTGCCACAGGGCTTAGTCGTCCCATTTACAGTGGCTGTACAGGGGTCGTTCACCTCGCAAATCTCACCCTTCCACCCTGGGGCGCACCTGGGAAAATTACATGGTGGCACTAGCTTTTGCTTTGCGTTGCTCGAGCTTGGCTCAATAGATAGTTTAGCAAAACTGACGCAACACGAGCAGAACAACGTCACTTGGCGCAACACCATTCAAATACAAGTGAAACTCACATGTGACGCCCCTCAAAACCACGCTACGTTGCCAATTCCTCATCAAACACTTTGAAAACTTCACCATTTACCAATGATACCCTGCACCACCTACGTGCCAAGTTTCAGGTCAATCCACCAAGTCAACCTCGAAGAACGCGTCTTTTAACCAGTTACAGTGTATGCTAAAAATTCCTCCCCACTGACTGGCAGTAGAATCCTCTGAGCGTGTGCTGCAGCAGGTGGCACCTTCCCCCATTCAGGCAGCGTCTCTCCCTTCCCAAACTCAGAGTTTCCGTGGGAGTCAACTCGCAGAGACTCTCCGTCTTCAACTCACACGACAGACCATAGTAGTTGGAGGGAAAACACTCGCAAAAGGGCACTCGGTAGAACAGGGTCAGGGATTGGGAGTGCGAGTCTGAAGGTACGGATGTCGGGACTGACATATCAACTCAAGTTACTTACCACTCCCAGTGACTCACCACTCCCAGTGACTCACCCCTCCCAGTGACTCGCCACTCCCAGTGACTCGCCACTCCCAGTGACTCACCACTCCCAGTGGCTCGCCACTCCCAGTGACTCACCACTCCCAGTGACTCACCACTCCCAGTGACTCACCACTCCCAGTGACACACCACTCTCAGTGACTCGCCACTCCCAGTGACTCACCACTCCCAGTGACTCACCACTCCCAGTGACTCGCCACTCCCAGTGACACACCACTCTCAGTGACTCACCACTCCCAGTGACTCACCACTCCCAGTGACTCACAAGTCCCAGTGACTCACCACTCAAAGTAACTCACCACTCCCAGTGGCTCACCACTCCCAGTGACTCACCACTCAAAGTAATTCACCACTCCCAGTGACTCGCCACTCCCAGTGACTCACCACTCCCAGTGACTCACTACTCCCAGTGACTCACCACTCCCAGTGACTCACCACTCCCAGTAACTCACCACTCCCAGTGACTCACTACTCCCAGTGACTCACCACTCCCAGTGACTCGCCACTCCCAGTGACTCGCCACTCCCAGTGACTCGCCACTCCCAGTGACTCGCCACTCCCAGTGACTCGCCACTCCCAGTGACTCACCACTCCCAGTGACTCACCACTCCCAGTGACTCACCACTCCCAGTGACTCACTACTCCCAGTGACTCACCACTCCCAGTGACTCACCACTCCCAGTAACTCACCACTCCCAGTGACTCACTACTCCCAGTGACTCACTACTCCCAGTGACTCACCACTCCCAGTGACTCACCACTCCCAGTGACTCACCACTCCCAGTGACTCACCACTCCCAGTGACTCACCACTCCCAGTGACTCACCACTCCCAGTGACTCACTACTCCCAGTGACTCACCACTCCCAGTGACTCACCACTCCCAGTGACTCACCACTCCCAGTGACTCACCACTCCCAGTGACTCACTACTCCCAGTGACTCACCACTCCCAGTGACTCACCACTCCCAGTGACTCACCACTCCCAGTGACTCACCACCCCCAGTGACTCACCACTCCCAGTGACTCACTACTCCCAGTGACTCACCACTCCCAGTGACTCACCACTCCCAGTGACTCACCACTCCCAGTGACTCACCACTCCCAGTGACTCACCACTCCCAGTGACTCACCACTCTTTCAACTCTCAACTCATCACTCATAGCGACTCACTATTCCCAGTGGCACGCCACTCATAGACTCACCAGTCATAGCTCCCAGTGACTCACTACTCCAGCTGACTCACCACTCTGAACGACTCACCATACCAATGATGATGACTCACAACTCATTTCAAGTGACTCACCACTACCAGTCACTTATCACTTTTTGAGTGAGTCACGCTCCCACCTTTGACAGACACGACTTCAGGCGTGCACTTGCCGTGGCCTCCACATATTCCCTTTTTGAGATCGAAATCTTGGCTTTTATCCACTGCCAAATGGTGCTGGGGCCAAATTTGGTCGATTTCTTGCGGAAAATTGGCGCTAGGAGCCAAATTTTGGAAACAGGGCGAGTTTTTGATGTCGCAGGGATTCGAACAGTCGATTCTGCCAAGGATATATTTCTCGCAGTAGGGTCCTAAGCGGAATTTGAGGGACATGGTAAGCTTGAAATTCAAAATTTTGAATTTCTGGTGCTACAGTACCCTCGAAGCGTCCGCTGTCCGCGGCCAAAGTGACGCATTCGCATTTTGCGGTGTGAATTTTGCGTTTCGCGTCAAAATTTGCGACGCAAGTGCCACCGTTGTGACACTCAAAATCGATACAGGGCGACTCGATCTCGCACTAAATTTTGGAATCGCGTGAACTATTTGTCCAATTTTTGTAAATTTCGCATAATTTTTTTTTTACCCTCTCTCCCAAATAGTCCGGTCCACACTCGCATTTGCACTCCACCTTTCCACTAATTGGTTTTGTTGTCGTTGTAGTTGTTGTAGTATTTTTGTCATTGTTGTTTATAGTACTTATTGTATTTTTCTTGTTATTCTTGTTGTGAACTACGGTAGCCAATCCCCTGTGGTAGCAATAGTCCTCGCTACAGTACCTATCTCGGGGACCGAATTGGCAGAAATTCCCTTTGTAGCCTTGCGCGCACCAGCACCTGAAAGTTTGAAATTTCGTAATCTTTTCAAAAAAAATTCTATAACACCAAGTTATGTAGCTTTGATCAAACAAATCAAAGTGAAATACGTACAGAAAACATAATAGGAACGATTTCACACGACGGTATGATACTACAATGGCGGTAAAAGGTTTACTTAAGTGCCGCGCAAAATTACAACATTCACAAACACTTGTGTACTGTAGTGTGTATGACCATTCTTCAAAATAGCCTCCATCATAAATAAACATACTAATGCACGTTATACCGTACAAAAATAAAAGTTAATAATAACAAGATTAACTCACTGATATGGCAATTTCTCAATCTTAATTTCCCCAGTGCTGTCATTCTTGGTGATGTGTCTCAAAGCCTGTTCATCATTCACACTGTAGCAAGTGGCCCCGTTTGCACACTGATTTTTGGCACAATTTTTGTCGTCGGCCAAATATTCACAACGCGTCATAAAGAAGCCGCGCTTGCACTGGCAGTAGAAACTGAAAATATGCACTAAATCATTGTGGAATTTCAATCACACAAAAAATTTCAAACAAATACAACTTCGGCAAAAATTTGTACAACTCTTCGCCGCGCTCGTTCTAAAACTCTCCACAAGGCCCTTCCACGGCTATTTTCGCCGAAAACTACCAATTTTCAGTTTTCACACTTTTTGCTACATACAATTTTCCAACTATTTACCCACCAATCCTCTCCCACTCTGACGCAAGTGCCGCAGTTTTTACACAGCTGAAAATCGGCCCGTTTACCCTTGCACGGATCCATACCCGGAATCAACTCATAGGGATTCTCTCTCAAAGGAATTTCGGGCACTGTGGGTATGGGAGGCAGCTCCATATCGAGCTTTTTGCGAAATTTCCCTCGGTTGTAAGGGTCTTTGGTGGTCAGAGCTGGA
>JASAMZ010009376.1:0-34163 GCA_030248115.1 Linhomoeus sp. GSCO2_2 | reverse complement strand
CCCGTCCGCTTGCTCCGCGGACGGCATCAGGTGCAGAACTGTGTTCATTTCCTCAAGAAGAATGATCGCCCTACAAATTGTTCCAGGGCAACTTCCACTAAACCACGATTCAAGCGTCCTACAGCGGGCAAGGGGCTGGCTGTGTGGTAGACGGAGCAGGTGGCCGTGTGGTCAGCTCTCTCGAAGTAGAACAGACGTCTCAAGTCGTTGGGAAGGTGGTCGACGACGGATTCGGCGAACTCGCAGGAGTCGTTCTGCAGCATGTCGTTGACGTAGTCTCCGCCCACTGCCTGCCGAAGCGCCTTCGTCGTCTGGGCTACCATGGCGCCTGTGGAGTGAGCGGCCATCAGATGGGCCAACTCTTTGAGCACCCCATCATGGTCAGCTGAACCAGAAAATACAATTGGCGGACACTTTAGCATTTGCAGTTGCTAGCTAGAGTGGTTGTAAACGTACTGGTCGAGAGCACTCTCTGGTAGAAGGGCTTGAGCGCGAAGAAGGCCTGCAGGGCAGCATTGGCGTAGCAGGTGTGGCCCTCGTTGCGCAGCGGCAACACTGACACGCTCGAGGAAGAGGCGGCGCCCGTCTGCGCCAGATTCTGCGCCAACTTCTTTGCCCCCACTGCCTTCTTCTTGTCGGCAGCCGCCGTCTGGTACCGAGGTGGCAGCAGGTTGCAGCGGTTGAAGTCGATGGGATGGCCGGCCTTCTGCCTGAGGTGGTTCATCTCGTGGAAGGCGTTGACGTTGCACTTGACGACGGCTGGGCTGAAGTCGGCCAGGTAGAGGCTGTCGAGGCGGCGGAAGCGCAACAGGGCCACGTAGGCCATGCCGTCCTCAAACAGATCCGAGCCGATGCCGATGACGCCTCCGTCCAGAGACAGCCCTTGCGACTGAATTCGATCGTACATACGACCACTTTGTATGATTCAAACCACGACTGTTCTGGATATTGCTCTTGGAAATTGGCCCTCACACATTTAAGTGGTTACCGTAAATCCTTCAATAATCGCCCCCTCAAACAAACACTCCTCCTAGAGGAAGGTTGAGAAAATAAGCGCCCCCCCTTCCAATATGCACCCGCCTTTTGTAAGTACATATGCACCTGCCTTTTGTAAGTGCCAGTGGTACTAACACTACCTGTGACGATTCTTAACACAAGATAAGCTATCTAAGACAGCACAATGACACGCCAGATATGATACGGTAGGTGTTTATTTATCCAGCCAGGCTAATCTCTCACCTTGTGGACAGTCACCGCGTAGCTGAGAGTGAGTGGGAACTGTTCCATTTGGACTAAGACGCCTGCGCTGGCCTCGAAGTCTCCTCTGATGCGGCTGATCTTGATGGGTTGGGGAAGGTGGGCGAAGCGCACCATGATGGTGGAGACGTTGTTGCTGAGCGCCCTACGCAGCTCCACCACGCGGCCGACGGTGCCGTTGATCAATCCCTTGGACTGGTCCAGGTTGCGCCTCAGCATCACCTTGGCGCCCACAGCCAGGAGCAGCTGCATCTCCAGGCCGGCCGTCTCCGAGGCCGCCTTCCTTCTCTTCTTCTTCTTCCCCTTCCCTCCTCCGCCGTCGTCGCCGGTTGACGTCGGCACGCGCCGCTTCTTCTGCGGCTGGTTCACCTGCCCTGCATGCACAAGAGAAGGTGGCTGACTGGTCAATGTTGCTTTGCTTCAACGATTGACACCCTGTAGTAATTGGTGGGCGGCCGTTCCTTCTCACATACAATATGTTTGCTCCCTCCTTCAAACTTTCATTCATTCACTAAACCTTGGAGAGAAGCCACTGACCAGGCGTCAGAGCGGGGATCTCGACCACGTCCAGCTTTAGCTTCTGCATCATCTGTCGGTTGAAGGCGGCCACCTTGTCGCACTTGGGGAAGAGGCAGGCGAAGCTCTTCTCAGCGCCGCCACTCTGCAAATAGCAAAGCTCTGTCTTTGCACACTGCAGCGCCAATCACAGCTACAGTTATTCAGCAACTCACGTCGAGAGGAGCGATGGGCAGCACCTCGGCATCGTCGTCGCTGATCTCCTCCACCAAGGTTGAGGATGGGAGTCTGCAGTCTCCCTGCTGGCCACTGGTGATCCTCTGGAAGACGTCGATACAGTCGGCCACGCTGGCCGCCCCCTTCCCAGTCGACTTGATCAGGCGCGTCTCCAGCAGACGGATGTGGCTGTCGTCCAGCCGGCCCACTCGGCAGAGCCTCAGCATCTCCGCCATCTCTTCGTCATCTGCAATGCTGCACTAGGCTTGATGTAGCCGATTGCATACGTGTAACTGGGGGAAGGGGGAAGTGGGGTAAGCCCCCCCCCCCAAGTCATACGTGTGCCCCCCATACCCTCTTCCCCCTGAGACCCCCTCCGCCCCCTCTAGAAACTTCAAAAATTTTTGCCTGAGGCGCTAGCAAAAATTTTAGGTCGTTTGACCCCCCCCCCCACTCTCAAGGGGTCCTAGACCCCCCCCCCCCCCACCCTCAATGGGTTCTTGCCCCCCCCCCCCCCCCCCGGCAGGTTGGCGCTTACACGTATGGCCCACTGTGATAGTTAGCCATCGCGACACTGTTACGGCTCGACCGAGAAACAACCTGCGCAAATCGTTGCCCACTGTCTTACGATATCAGTCTAGTTCACAGCCAGTTATCCACCCACCTTTCTGCCGGACGTTCTGAATTAGCTCGGCGAACTCGAACAGCTCCCAGAGCTTGACGGTGCTGGCGAAGGGCTGATAGTGACTGCTCTTCTTCGGCTGCTGGAAGCAGTAGTTGGCTTGGATGGGCGGCAGCTGAACAACGAACGACACACGTTTTGTGACAAGACCTCATATCCGCCACTCAAGCTGGCTGAAGAATCGCATTGCAGCCGATATTTACTCTGCGAATTTGTACAAGTCACAGAATGTCCATCATTAACTCTCTTGAGCGCTTTGCAGCTTCATAGCGGGCGAATACAGGCAACGCTGACTCCTGTGTTAGAGTGAGAGCACAGGGGCACACCTGCAGAAGGTCCCCAAAGACGATGAAGATGAGACCGCCGAAGGTCTGCTGCGCCATGAGCTGCTCAGTTTCCCAGTCGGCGTTGGGCGCAGCGCCGCCCACGTAGATCTCGTTCAGACGACTGTGGACCAGCTTCAGCATGTCCGCCGACACCATCGAGATCTGAGACACAGACACGAGAGTAGACATTGAGAGGGGGTTGCATGATACAGGATGAGTCCGTCCAGCCATGTGGAATAAAATTTGATGATTGAGAGTACAAAGAGCACGCGTGTGTAGTCACCTCATCGACGATGATGACCAAGAGATCGGGATTCTTCAGTCCTTTCCTCTCGGCGTGGCTGAGGGGCTTGTAGCGCTGCTTCTTCCAGCCCTCCTTCTGGGGATAGATCTTGAGAAGAGTGTGCAGAGTCCGACCGCGAACGTTACAGGCGGCCAGTCCAGAGGGCGCCGCAGTGGCCACGGGGTCTCCCCTGACATATAGGCAGAGTGCTCTTCCAACAGTTACACTAGAAGGCAATGAGCAACAAACCTACCGCTCGGGAATCTTGAATTCGGCCATCAGCTGCGTCGAGATCGCGTTGATCAGGAAGGATTTGCCCGTGCCACCCACTCCTGCAACCAGCACCAGTGCAACGGGAAGTTGTACAATGCCGCTACCATACAGACAGTGTAGTAGAGGCTATGAATAAGTCGGTCGCTTCGCTGTCAGCCAAAGCACAAGAATTAGCCACAAAGGCGCCAGCCCACCGGAGCAGAAGAGTGAGGGGCTTGTAGTCGACGCAGTGGCACTCTCCGTCCTTGTGGAGTCTCAGGTGGCGGCAGGAGTCGACCACCTTCTGGAAGACCTCCATCTGCTGCTCGTTGAGGGAGGAGCGCAGGGCGGCCAGCTCCTCTTCGCCCACCGGCTGCACCTGCTGGCCCCAGCCCATGCCCACGGGATCCTCCACGGTAGCCGCCTCGAACTCCTGGTTCTGGTCCAGGTCGAACTGGACGTCCTCCTGGGCCGCTGCAAGCACACAACCACTCTGCCTCTGTACTCGCCTCACTCACACGTTCAGCTCGACCTAAGAAGAAGTACCTAAGGCAGTCCAAGTGGGTGAGAAGGCGGTTACAATCATGAATCCCACCCTCAGCCTGCAGTCTCTCGGCCAGCTCCTTCATCTTCAGCAGAGTGTCCAGTCGAGAATGGAACTTCTTGCAGCCGACCAAGTCGTCCACCACGGCCTCGTACCACTCCCTGTAGCAGCTGTAGCCGTGGGTTTTGAGATCGAAGTCAGCCGCCTCGTCCCGGTAGGGCAGGAAGAGCAGCAGCAGAGCATAGAAGTTGTTCTCGATGTCCGTGAAATTTTGCAAATTTTTGCCTGCTGTGGTAAAATATGTACTAGTTGTTTATCAATAAACAATTTTATATAATGTAGGTGGAGTCATATGGTAAAGGTCTTGTCTTCGTCGAAAATCACCTAGGATGATCGAAAATTTATCTACGAGCCACAGTACTGTAAAATCTACGACGCTGCAACTCTGGATCTGTATAACCAGATTAGGTGAAATTTGGCGTTTATTTGCATCATAAGGGAAAATGAGTGTGCAAATTTTCGACGCGATCGGTCACCGTACAGTCAAGTTGTGAGCGTTCAAAGGGTGCTACTTTTTTTCTAGGACCACCCGGTAATTAACGAAATGAATAAGTTTGTCTAGATGCGGGAACTCTACGAGCGCACTGCGAGTGCTGATCGGAGCAAACGCAAGGCGGCAGCAGCTCTATGCGATGCTGGTGTCAAAGTGCGGCGTCTTGACAGTCCGATGAACGACGACTTTGAGAACAGCGCCCAGTCGAGCAGGTTAGCTACATGTACCTAATTTGGTCGCTAACACACCACATTGCACAATCGGTATGCCTTTTTCCAATAATGAACAATACTGTAAATCGGAAAAAGTTAGGACAGAGAAATGTTTGAACAAGGCCCATAAATTCTTATTCGGACATGAGGAAAGTTCAGACAGAAGCCCTCTCAAAGCTTACAAAGTACTGTACTGCATGTTAGTTTGCCTATTCTGACATGAAAAAGTTCGGACAAATGTGCTGTAGTGTAATGTACTGTCCTGTACTGTTCGAATTGTCTGAACTTTTTTCATGTCCGAACCTTTCTCGATTTACAGTAATATTTTTGTGTTGATCAATGCAGCAGCCAGCACAGCTCTGCCGCCTTTGGAAGTGGAGTCAACATGCCTGGACACGCTCAGCGAGACCTCTTTGGAACAAACGTAGGTCCAGCTGTGTATGGGCTAGGCGTACCTAATGAGCACACAGTTAGCCCACGAGGCGTTTGCCCCAGTGAGGTTATTGATTCTCTGAACAATTTGCATTAATATTTAATTTGTAACGTAATTTTTTAATATTTACCATAGTGATTTTATTATTAGGATTCCAGCTCTCTTGAAGTGTTGAAGACGATGAGGAAGAGGAGGAAGAGAGCGACGAGTCACCCGGGGAAGACACCTACTGCTTTACCCCCGAGGTAGTCTCTGATGTGCTGATTGCCACGGGTAGTGCTGAAAAGGCCTATGCTGAGTTGAAAAGTCAAGCCGGACGTCCCTCGCAGGCGGAGAAGCGACTGATAAGACACCAGGTTTTATTGGCTTGTTTTTTTCGATTATTGGCTAATTGAGGCAGAAGTAGATTGGACTTGCGGTCGTACTTTTCTTCAGGTGAACCACGAGGCCCAGAAACTCAACTTAGAGCCGATGCCCTAAAAAGCTGGAAATTTTGAAAGACATCGATCAAAATGCCATTCTTAATCGTTCGTTGGTGTTGTAACAGAGCCGCCGCTGCATGTGTTTAGAAGCAGGCCTCCACCATTTCAGTTTGTCTAACTGCGTTCTGTGATTGTGCGCGGGTGCGATTTCGCCGTTTTTTCGCCCGGCCTCAGCCGGGCGAACCCCTACGAGAGCTTAGCGTCCGTGCGTTCGTTCGTTCGTTCGTGCGTTACGCTCTCAGATCTCGGCGTTGGAAAGTCGTAGGAAGGAGATCTTGGGCTCTACGGAAAGCTCTCGACTCACTGGTAATGTCGCTAAGAGACTTCGAAATTCAAAAGTTTGAATTGCGCGCGCTACAGTAACCCGAAGGTCAAAACGGAAAACGGCTGTAACTCGCTCGTCTTACGTCGTAGAGCGGCGCGCGATAGGTCAACTAAAGGGTCTCGACGTGCTCTTTCGTTTGGCATTACAAATTTTCTTAATTACGCAAACACGCAACACGAAAAGCGACATTCTCGCGTTTTTGACACAGAAATCGCTCTAACTCACTCAGCTTGCGTCGTAGAGAGACGGTCTTAAGTTGGTTGGATAGCTCTCGACTAACTGATCATTTGTTCTTCTATTGGTCGAAACCCAAAAGTTTGAATTTCGCGCGCTACAGTAACCCAAAGGTTCAAAACGCAAAACTTCTCTAACTCGCTCGTCTTCCGTCGTAAAGAGACGATCTTGAGGTCGGTGAATAGGTTTCGGCACACTGATCATTCCGTTAGGAGAAGTCGAGATTCAAAAGTTTGAATTTCGCGAGCTACAGTAACTCAAAGGTTGAAACAGCAAAGCGGCTCTAACTCGCTCGTCTTACGTCGTAGAGCGGCGTGCGATAGGTCTACTAAAAGGTCTCGACGCGGTCGTTCGTTTGGCATAAAACATTTTCTAAATTACGCAAACACGCAACACGAAAAGCGACATTCTCGCGTTTTTAGCACAGAAATCGCCCTACCTCGCTCAGCGTGCGTCGTAGAGAGACGATCTTGAGTTTGTTGGATAGCTCTCGACTCACTGATCATTTGTTCTTCGATTGGTCGAAACTCAAAAGTTTGAATATCGCGAGCTACAGTAACCCAATGGTTCAAAACGCAAAACTTCTCTAACTCGCTCGTCTTCCGTCGTAGAGAGACGATCTTGAGCACGTTGAACAGCTTTCGGCACACTGATCATTCCTTTAAGAGAAGTCGAGATTCAAAAGTTTGAATTTCGCGAGTTACAGTAACCCAAAGGTTCAAGCAGCAAATCGGCCCTAATTCGCTCGTCGTACGTTGTAGAGCGGCATTCGTTCGACCGTTTGAAAGCTTACGTTGAGACAGTTGTTGAGCAGTCATTCCTAAAGAAATACTTTTGTTTTTTTAACTCTTGCCGTACGAACAACTTTGTCTGCTAAAGAAATTAATCCCGGGCGATCCCAATGTTGCCTTGCAACAACCGCTCAGAAATGCGCGTGCCTTGCTCAAAAAATTAATCCCGGGCGATCCCAATGTTGCCCTGCAAGAACCCCTCAGAAAGGAGCGTGTCAGAAGTAGCGCATGAATAGTGGACTCCGGGCGGGCGTGCGTCATATCGGAAAGGCTTCGAAACACTTTACAAAAGTATCCACTCTTTTACTCTTCCACTTTAAAACACTCACAAACCACTCTGTATTAATAAAACAACTCAACTTTTTTAAAACAGCTTGTTCTATAACGTTGTGTTGAACGACAGTACAGCGGTATGAGCAACAGGAAGTCGAACCAAATGCCAACAGCTTGTTGACGTGTCATCTTGTTTGTTTCTTTGCTGCAAATCCCCTTTGTGTCATCTCTGCTGCACCAAACGCAATACTTGCTAGAAGGAAGGCAATGGCGAGTGATCCCCAACCTTCTGTCGAGGACCGACTGGCTAAACTGCAGGCCATTTCGAATGGTTTGCATATCTTGTATGATTTTATAATTAGTTCTTTAATTGAATTATTAGTACTGAATGAGTTCACTCCACACCAAATTACTGAATGAGTCAACACCCCGTTCCCCACTCGGACTTCAGCAGTAATTGCTGAATTACTCCGCACCGATTCATTCCACTATCGAGCTACATGTACACAAATCTAAAAAGTCATGTCTCTGGTTTTAGGCGCAGATTCTTGCTCTCAGGCTTTGACTCAGGCTTAGGCTTAGGCCTACGGTCTCCACCTAGTCTACGATTTCCTCCTGCTTAGGCCTACGATCTCCGCCTAGTCTGCGATCTCCTCCTGCTTAGGCCTACGATCTCCACCTAGTCTACGATTTCTTAGGCCTACGATCTCCGCCTAGTCTACCATTTCCTCCTGATTAGGCCTACGATCTCCACCTAGTCTACGATTTCTTACTGCTTAGGCCTACGATCTCCACCTAGTCTACGATTTCTTAGGCCTACGATCTCCGCCTAGTCTACCATTTCCTCCTGCTTAGGCCTACGATCTCCACCTAGTCTACGATTTCTTAGGCCTACGATCTCCCTTCAACTTATCCAGCTTCCCCTCAGTGGTGTCCTTGGCTTTGCTGGCTTGAGACCTACAATGGACTGCCACATCACACCAGCCCACAAGTTCGGCCCTTGTCTCTGTGTGGTTGACCTACACTGTGGCTTTCTTGTGAACTCCACTGTGACCATCTGGCGTCTCGGCACTGCTTCTGGCATTGGTGGAGGAGGGCACCATCTTCCCTTGGGCGACGCTGCTTGTGCCTCCTGTGACGCTTCCTTGCGGTTTGTTGGGGCCTGACGACTGACTGCCACCCCCGCCAAACAACGAGTGGAAGTCCATTCTAGCTGGAGATGGCTGAACAACCATCCGATGGCAGTACAACAGCGTCGCAACAACAGGGCATGGCAACCTTGGGGGTTGTCTTCCGGGGCTTGGACTTGGTGGTTTTTCGGGTCCTCTTCGGTGGAGGGACGTAATCTTCGTCGTTGTAGTATGCCGCCAACGATCTCTGCAGCGAGTCATCGGCAGTAACACAGGGGTGGTCAACAAACCAACACAGGAAAGTCTCACCTTGGATGGCTTTCTCTGCTCCCTCGACGAATCCTCGATGTGGGTAGTGCCCCTAGCTTGCGCTGTAGGGTGCAGAATCCTCCTCCAATATCCTTTGCCACGCCCGTATCCTATAGGTTCTGCGCTGCTCCAGGTGCAGATACTGTCCATGCACCACCAAACAATGGCTGAGGATGCACGATACAACACAACTAACAACATGCACATGGGCAAGGTGGATCACTAGACCACATCCCGCAGTTATGGGGGAGCTGAGGAGGGGCAAACACTTTACTTCTGTGGCCAGTATGTACAGAGAACACACATCATTCGTTGTCACTGTCGTCGCTGTGGCCACTATCCAAATCCCCTATGTGCTGCAACAGTTGTGGTTCGGAATCCTCGGTAGAATGGGACGATTCCCTATCTTCGAGGATCATCTCAGAGCACTGCTGCATCAGTTGTTCCCGCAAAACCTGACATGGTTGTACGTGTCGTCGAAATGCAGTATCATCACACAACCAGCAGAAAAACCACCTCTTCGCCAGCTGAACTCCTGTTCTCTAGTAGGTGTTCCTGCTGGTTTTTGGGGCTGGATGGAACTATGAGGCTGCTGGTCCTGACGACAGTGGGGCCCGGAGAGCCAGTCTGGTTGGCAACCTGTGTGACACCCGACTGGTCGGACAACCAAACAGTCATGGTTGAACCACAGGACTAATGGCAGTCAAAGCACAGCACACACCACTGCTCCATGCCCAAGTCTCTGCGTGTGCTGTCGCTTCCCGAGTCTTCTCAGCTTGGGCTGGCCGTACAGACGTCCAGGCAAGGGCCGACCATCAGCAGTGGGCGGTAGCTCTGCTGAACCACCCCACACTACGACAGATGAATGTTTGGTGGTTTGCCCCGACTATCTCACGCAGGGCGAGGTTGGCCTTCTCGACGTCCTGTGGTACCACCCAATCTGCAGGCAGGGACAGTGTCACACCCAGGTTGCGCCGACGCGAGTGATGTTTCCCAGCCTCCTGGTGAGCTCTCTTCCGTAGGCTGCCTATCAGCTTCCTCACGATGCTCAACACAACCATCTTCTGTCGGTCTGCCTGTGCAACAGCTAGATACATATATGTGTGTACAGTGGCACATAGGTAACCATAACCTGTTGTTTCCTCCTCACCTCGATTCCATAGAGCTCCAACCCTCTTTTGATGAGAGACGATATGATGGGGGTTGTTCAGCTATGAGCTCTTCCATGGAGAGGGTGTTAGCATTCTTTGGTATCCAGGGTCTGCGACCTGCACGTTAGCATGGTTGATATGACTGGTGATGGAGTGCATCCATGTCAGTTCATTACATACCTGTAACGCGCCCCCTCGGGGCGGGGGGGGGGGGTAATCCAGATTTAAGGGGGAGGCGGATTGGGGGGAGGGGGGGGGGGGTTCCCATAACCGAGGAGGGGGGGTCATAATGACCCCAAAAATTAGGCAATAAAGTAAGGAAATTTTGCAAATATAGGGTAAAAAGTGTAAATTTCGCTAAATTTCGGTTTGGCCATTATTATGCACCGCAGGCAAAAGTTTTCGCAATTTATGGGAAGGGGGAGGGGGGTCTTAGGGGGGGGGGGGGGGGGGGGGGAGATCTCCAGCCAGGGGGGGGGGAACCCCCCTGGTTATACACAACCCAACAGATCCGCACCGGCTGCACATCTCGTGCTCGTCATCCGACCACACCCTCTTTCCCGCATGGTTGGGATGAGGCTTCTCACTGTTGAGCACCCTGCGGTTGGTAGCTGCATCCTCCATGACAGTCTCCTTCGTGGCCTGCTGCTCTGCCTAGGAACACAGACAAACACTTCACTGTAGTACACAGCCACGAACAGTTGAAACCCACCAGCTGGGCTTGTAGGACACCAATGGTAGCTTCCTTTTCTTTGATGGAGTTGTCAAGCATTCTCTGCCTTTTGATTATTTCACGATTCTTGCCTTGCGCTATCTCCAGAGAAGCTTCACACCGAGTGAGCTGCTCTTTTGTTTGTGCGACTATGGCCAACAGGTCATTGATTTCCCTACAAAGGTTGGGTGTCATTCATACAGCAAGCACAATCGAACCTCAGCAAAGCAATCTCATCTTACGTTGTTTTGGCAGCCAGCAATCCTTGAGCCTCCCTCAGACGTTCCTCGCAACAGCGAAGCATCTCTTTGAGCTTGTCTTTGGTTGTGCCCACAGACACAGATAGAGCAGCACAGACACACCCTTCCCCATGGGCAGCTTGTGTGCAGATTGTTGAGCTGCAACAAACGAGGCAGGTTATGCACTGTACCCATAGCCTTGCTCAACAAGCATGAAGAAACCTTTCAGCCCCAACTGTTGCAGATGGTAGTGAGGTCTGTGCAGAGGAAGGTACCCCACCACCCCCTGCACCATTCCCTTGGTTGGCGGAAGCGTTACGGCCGAACAACATGTGGTAGTCCATAGTCGTTTGCTGAACATCGAACCACGACAAGCTAACACAACACATGCAACATTATCTGGACAACCCCACCCTTCTTTGTGCGAAGGGAGTTCGCGCAAGGCGCTGCAAGGCACTCAACCCCTGGCCCGAAGTGGAGGTGGTAGGGTGCCCTTGCCTTATGTGGTTCCACAGGTTGGGCCCACAGCCCAACAGTCGTCTCTTCCGTTGGCCTCCGCAAAACAGCTCACTCATGTTCTGCATATCCTACAGACCAACGTGGAGCGCACAGGTTGGAAGTATCTTGGATGTTGAACCACACCACACGTGTTGAGAGCATAAGATGCACAACACATGTGCCACCGTTTACTGTTCCACCAACATAGACAAGAGAACAAGAATGTTGTGCGGCATTGTTCGGCTATCCCTCCAAGTCGTCGAGGCGCTCCTTCAACTCTGGCATTGTCATCCTCGTCTCATCCTTGGCCCTTCTCTTCCGTTTTGCCACTGACATCTTCCTTATGGCGGCTGTTTGTGAACCTGCAAACCAGCAAACAGACCCACGCTTGGAGGTCATCCAGCATTCGACCAACAGACCGAATCCAATGGATACCCACCTGTTGGACTCTGCCCTGCTGGCACCCTGGGAGTCTCTTTGTTGCTTGTACCAGGAGTCGATGGACCCAACACCTCTTGATCGAGAGAGGCGTCACTGCTGGTTGCCTTGCGGTAGAGAGCGTTGTTGTAGTGTTTTTGATAGCGACGCAGAGCATCTTTGATGGCATGGTGAGCAGCAATCTGACAAGGAAGGTTGAACAACTCAACGTCGGCTAGACATGTCACGTTCTGTGACCACCACACCCTATCCATCCTGGATATCTTCCTCTTGATGTAGAAGCACACAGACCTCAAAGGCTCAGGTTGGCTGTCAGCCAAGTCAAACAATGGATCACTAGAGCCTGCCTTTGACCGATATGAAGGCCCGCCACCTGAACAACAGCGGAGGTGGCTGGGCTACCCAGCAACCAAATCAGCAGTACCGATCACCTTTCATCTGCACTGGGTGGTTGGGATGCAGAGCCAGAAGTTCCCGGTAGAAACACTTGAAGCTCTGGACTGCTCTCTCAGCAACCAAGCGGGAATCCTTCAGATCTTCAGAGGACAGTCGGAAGGCTCTGTCTATCTCGCACTGTAGAGACAACGAGAGCTCCTTGATTTCATTGCCTTCCAGCAAGGTACCACCACCCAGCAACAGACGACCGATGCCATATATTGACACCTCTACATCTGCTGGGTTTGTTGACGCAACATTGTGACAGTCAGTCGACAGGACTTCCTCCACCATGTCGTCTACCCAAGAACCATCGTCCCATGGCTCATCCACTGTTGTCACCAACTCCTCTGTCGTCTGTAAGCCATGAGATGAAAAGACACTCTCCTCAACCATAACAACAGATGTGTCCGATTTGTGGCCACTCTCGAATGATGTGATTCTGCGGAACGTCTGAAGATATGAGTTGAGTGGTTCAACCTTCCATGCATATGTTTCAACCATCTAGCAACCAGTTTGCTGCTACCATCGCCTGTATCAAGCAACGACCTCAGCTTACCCCTCCCTTGTGGATCAGCTGGATGTCTTGGCCTGCGACAGTCAAAGCATCTTTGACTGCCTCGTAGGGGCTCGTTTGTAGCTGTCCACCAGCTGGTGTCACAGACTGAGCGCGACTGTAGGCCTCTGTTGTGGCTGAACCTCCCGTCGACAAAGCCTGTTGGGGAACAACGAAAGGTCGGTCTACCAAAGATAGGTCTACCTATCACAGCCGAACAGTGCCAATCATCCAACCACATCCCACCTTCAACTGGTTGGCCAGGGAGGAGAGCTTCACAGATGACTCGTGCTGAGCCTTCTCCATCTTGTCCAAGTGATGGGTCACAGAAGACAGCCTGTCATCAACTTTCTTCCGAGAATCCTCGACGTCAGAGATGGCTGCTGCTGCTTCTCCAAACTTATCCACCAAGGAGAAGTGAGCTGTCTGCAGATGTCGGTAGCGGTTGTTGTTGGCTGTCTGTTCAGCCATCTGCGAGTTCTCGCGCTTCTCAACAGCTGACTGGTTGGCAGCCAACATCTCTCTGACATCGCGGAAGCGATTGGCTATGTTGGCCGAATCGGACTTGTAGGCATCCTGCAGTTCGCAGAGCACCACTCTCAGTGCTGATGTTGTCGCAGCCACCACCAAAGAGGCCCTGCGAAAGCGAAACACATGGCAGGCAACGCCCAAACATGTGCAGTGAGATGTACAACAACCACATAATCAACAGATCCTACTCATGTGTGGCAGAGAGGTTGAACATACCCATCATCTGTCCCAGCAGCTTGTTCTTGTTGTTTCGACTTCTCCTTCTCGTCTGCTTTCTGGTGTTTTTGTATCATGCGCTGCACGATGGATTGCACAACAGCCTCATCGAACACCACAGGATCAATGATGCCACAGGGTTCCTGATCCTCTGGAGGCAGCTGCGACTTGCTGCTGGGGTGTGTGCCACCAACCATGGCGTTCGATTCCACTGCTGCTATTGCCTGTGGTTTTGGCTGTTCTTTGGGCTTGGCTGGACCTCTGCAAAGAAAGATCTCGGGAGGTGCCATGAGCCAAAGCCATTATAAGGAATGGTGGCACAACACCTGTTGTTCTTCCCTGCGTGTTCCCGAATCTGCCAGGTGCATCGCTCGACTATCTCTTCTCGGTCTGGGATGTAGACAGCGACGATGTTGCTCTGCATGTCGACCATCTCGATCACACCATCGAAAGGACCCGATAGTGTGTCGATGATGCAGTGCTGGCCGGCGATGCCATGCTGGCCAATGTTGCAGCGAGATGTTATTGTGTCATGCATGGCCTTCCGGTAGCGGTCTGTTGCCACCACAGCAGCCAGAGGTGCAGATCCACTTCGAGCCTTCCTCACTCTCTCCATGGTGTGGTACTGAAGTCATTCGCTTTCTGCACATGGTACGATGGTCATGAGTAGGTAACAACAGAGGACATACCTTCTTCTCGTGCTTGTCGTCGAACTTCACGAGATACATAGTAGATACAACCACTGCGGTCCACCAAGACCTGCTGAACTACACCTTTGATGTGGCGACCACCCTGAGCCACTTCCACAGAGTCCCCATTATTGTAGACAATCTTGGCATAGCCACACCCGTCGTTGTACCTCTTGCGATGATACTGGTATAGCAGGTTGTACCAACACCAACATGGCAACACCAACACAGACAAACACAACGTATGGCACCAACAACCAAAGTGGAACAGCGCAGCAGGTCGACGAGGCCCTTCGTTTTCTGAGCTTCTACTGTCTGTGTGGCGTCCAGATCATCAATAACCAAGACAGCACAGGAGATCGGACCATCAGCAGAGATACGATGTTTTCAACCGTTGGTGTCGTAGAAAACCTGCAAGCCACAGAGCAACGTGATTTTGCTCTCATAACCCAACTGCATCATACCTGTTTGTTGTAGCTGCACAAGGGGATCTCATCCAGAGGGTCATGCGACTCGATCAGGTTCTTCTCGTTGCGGAACAGCTCAGAAGTCAAGCAGACAATGTCTGGTCGATTGGGCAAACTCCCTGCCACCATGTGACGCTCGTAGATCGCCTGTGGGGCCTGCTGATGAGACCTGTCCAGAACTCTAGAGGCGGTAGCAGTGTCCTCAGCCCCCTGCAATATCAGATGGAAATGTGGTGAGCCTCCAACCCCCCCCCCCCCTCCCCCACCCCACCAACACGCACCCTCAGCCAACACTGTTGATCAACCAAACCTGACGCAGCACCTGAGCTGGCACATCCACTCGTCGGCCACCGATGTCCTCTGCCTCAAGCAGTCTGAACAGATGTCGATCAGATTCCATCTGCTGTCTCCCTGTACCCTGTTTGCGCTGGGACAAGAGAAAATACCTTGCTTGTGGTAGCAAGCAAAGAGAATGTGGAGTTCAAATGGTGAAGAAGGAGATGTGTGATGAGCAGAATAGACAGCAAGTCAATGACAGTATTTCTTGCACCGGATGGGTACTGTTGTTGCACATTTCAAATTGTGACGTTTCAACCAACACCAACGGAGTAGAGCACTCAGGCTAACGATGTTCAACAGACAAGATGTGTTATGTGGTCTGCACTCTGTAGCTAGCAACGCAAAGCACGGAGGGTCAGCAAACAACCGAAACTGCAGAACATGCCAGTGAAATGCAGGACAAGGGTGGTAGTCTCAACGACAACGGTGCCAACTGCCTATGTTTATCAATCACGGTTTGGATGACTTTCTGTGCTTCTTCCACTCTTGGAGTTCCGCCAAATAGGCATTTAGCTCTGGCAAAGACAAACGGCTCATCTCGTCTGGGGTCAAATTTTTGGGTCTCTTTCTGACGTTGCCCTCCAATGAGAGGTCCGCATCTCGCTTCACTCCACCTTCTGCATACCAAAGACAATCACACCAACAGTTCCTGACAACAACAACAGACATTCTGTTCCAGGTTCCCACCTGAGCGCTTGCTCGCTGAGGGCATAGCGGCCATGCTGCTGGTGCCACCACCACCTCTGTCTTCGGATGTGACCTCCGCGAGCAGGTTGGTTGTTGAACCACCAACGGCTGTGACAACAACAAGCATACCGATCAGATGACTTGGTGTAGTAGTGGTAGGGCTACAAACCGAAGTGCTCACCAACTGTTGGAACCACAGTCTGCTGTTCAACTCCACTAGGAGTGGTCGCCCAGTTTCGTTTGTTGCTGCTGTTGTTGCCGTGCTGTGGCATGGTAGGCTGGAACACCCATTCTGAGTAGTCAGACAACAAGATCAACTGGAGAGACAGCAACATACCAGCACAGAGGTCAACGTTGCCTGGCCAGTACTGGTTGGTGATGTGCGAACGGGTTGGTCCGACAGCTTCAGCGTCTGTGGGAGATAAACAACCTCGCTCTTTGCCACACCTGTCAACATGGGAGAGTGGAACATCACCTCCACTGTGTTGGTCAGACCATCGAGAAGGTCAACTATCTTCTTTCGCTGCTGCTCCATCTCCTCCAGTCGCTTCGCAGTTGATGCCACCTCTGTTTTGACCTTCTCCCACCATTCGTGGACGCCAGGGCCCGTTTCTCTGATTTTCTCAGCGGTTTCCCCCAACATGATTTGGAGGGAGCGGTAGGTGCCCTCTAGCTCTTTGTAATGCTCGCTGGTTTCAGCCAGACTCTTTCCCAGGGTGGTCTCGCGCTTTTCGATTGCCGACTGGTAGGTGGCCAGCATATCCTGGATATTGTGGAAAGTGGTCGCCATGTTGCCAGCCTTATTTTGGTTCATATCGCGCAAGTGGCCCATGACCCAGTTCACTGCTGACATTGTTGCTGCTTCGACCAGTTGCCTGCCATGAGAGACACACGTCCAACGTACTCAACAGGTGTAGCGTGACCTATATCTCATCCATTGATGCAACTCACTGGATAGTTTGCTGCTCCGGAAGTGGCTGGTGACTGTGGGTAGCTGGTTGTGTCACCTGCATCCCCCTCTCTTTCTCGAGCTCCTGCCTCACTATGGTGCGAATGGCTTCATCGTCGATTGTAGCGAAGGAAACTCCTGGAGGGTAGGGCACTCCAGTGGCACCGCCATCATCATCATTTGATAGATGGATTTCGTTGAGCGTTGGGGACTTGAGCTCATTGGTCTTGGTTGGTGCCCTACAATGACCAACAATGATTGGGTTATACACTAGCCTGTTGTGTTGGATGGTGTTCTACCTGTTCGACTTTCCGGCAAACTCGGAGATCTCCCAAGTGTGACGTTCAACCATCCGCCCCTGGTCAGGCATGTAAACGGTCACCATGTTGTCCCGATGGTCCACCAACTCTATCACTCCTTCAGCGAAGCCTTGTGAAGTTTCGACAATGCAGTGCTGACCTGCGATGCCGAACCAGCCGACCTTGCTTCGAGACAAGACGTTGTCATGCATGGTTTTCGCATAGCGGTCAGAAGCCACAGCCTCAGGCAAATCCTTGGATCGTGTTGTTGCGCTCCGCACCCTCTCCATCAGGTGGTACTATATGAGGAGAAGCAATATACCTATGTGCCAAGTTGTAGACAACTGACCGTGTTACATCACCAATATCTGACTCACGCTGACGTCCTGAGCATCGTCGAACTTCACCAAGTAGTAAATGCAACTGCTGGGATCCACCAAAACGCTTCGAACAATCCCTTGCCAGTAGCGACCACCATCAGCTACTTCCACTCGGTCTCCTTCTCAATAGACAACCCGGCCTCGGCCAACTCCAGCCAGGTATTTCTTGTGGTAGTACTGAAGAGCATGTCACCATGGACCTCACAATTACTGACACACTACACAGACACAGACCAAGTGCCTATTCATTCCCCAACTACCCACGTTACCTTCGCGGCAAAACGAAGTAGATCGACCAGGTCGGTCAACTCCAAGTAGCCAGCAGTCTCAGTCGCGTCTGCTTCATCAATGGCAGCCTGAGCACAAGAGATCCGGCCGAAAGCGCAGATGTGATGCTTCTCCCCCTTGGTGTCAACGACTGTCTACAAAGCAGCTTTGTGAGTCACTACCACAACCAGCGCTGAAAGATCTACATCCAACGAACCATCCTCTCGATGTAGCAGTATGGGACTTCGTCCAGAGGGTCCGTGGCCGAAATCAGCTCTTTCTTGGCGGCAAACAACTCCTTCTTGAGGCAGATGATGTCAGGCCTGTCTAGCAATGTTCCCTCTTTCATGTGCCTCTCGTAGTTGGTTGAGCTTCCCTCTGCTCCTGTAGACTGGCTGGACTGGTCGCTATCTGTGGCATCAGCAGGAGTAAGCACCCCTACAGCCTCCCCCTCAGCACCATCTCTCGTCTCCTCCCCCTGCTTCTGCTGAAATGTAGGTGTTCAGTAGGCACACATCAACACACCTAACTTGCATGGACATCTACAATGCTAGCACATGGATTACCATCAACATGGCTTTGACGTTAGCTATGGCTTCTGCTGTCGCCGCTTCATCGCTTCTGGATGTTTCGTCGAGATCTTCCTCCGTGTTGGCGAAGTCGTTGTAGCTGTTCAGCAGCTGTTCGGAGTTCTGAGGGCCTGGAGGGTCTGTTTTGCTAGGGTCCTCAGCCATGGTTCTAGGATGCTGACAATAGGCAAATGGCACAGCGAATGCCCTCTAAACACACCAACAACAATGCACTCAGTTCCTCCTATGCAGTGTCTAGTCTATTTCTATCGAGAGCATCACGAAGCACAGAAATACTTCTTCCACAGCTATCATACTGTGTCATCACAACAGCTGACCTGGATGGTGAACCATCCACCTAAGTTGGCGTTGTTGAACAATGCCTATCATTGGATTGGGACATGCATCATCAACCATGCGCTGACCTCATGATCGGTCTGTCGACAGGCAAGCAAGCAGACACTCTATAGACGTGACCACTGGATCAATCAGAACACCCTTTTCCTTTGTTTTGCTATGTTGTTGTTCAGGTGGTGGAAGATAGCTGCCATGTTGACGTCTGCTTGGATCATAATAGAAATGTAATGGATGCTCCTCAGGTTGGGCTCAGGTTGGCTAAGGGATCTGATAACTGACTTCCTTCAGAACTGGAAAGGTGCACTACGATGATCTCCCTACTGCTGACCAAGTAGCTGAAGTAGCAGAGTATCTCGCCGACTTGGACGAGGTGTTACACAGGTGATGGGCTGGTCCACCAGCAACGTTGGAGTGCCTAGCAATGTGCTACGTTTGATGCGGATGTTCAGCCAACTCTCTCCAGTCATGGTGGTGTGTCGAACAAGCAAGTTAGCTGCCAAGACCTATGTGGCCTTCAAACGTGTCATCGAACTGTGGCTCCACTAGAACACCGAGCAGCTTACCTAGCAGATGGAGAATCAGCTGATGATCGAAGGTATGGCAGGAACAACGAACAAATCATGGTTTGTGTGCGAACGAAACGTATTGTTATGGAACACTTGTTGACACTGCGAACGAAACGTATCTCCATGGAAGACTTGTTTACGGCGGAAACGGTATGTCTATAGGGAAGCCGCGCGGACTTGGTGGGGTAGGGGGGTGGTAGAACGACGCCTAAGTGGAAGACTGTGGAACCATGAGCTGTGTCATCCTTTGTTCCCAGAGGTGGCCGGAGCGTCCTGGTAGACCATATGCCTGCGCATGTCTCCGACAGATAGCTGGGCCATCTACTCTGGGGTCATATGTCTCGACTTCTTCGTTGAGCTGGGGGAATCACCATAGCTGCTGACGCGCTTGCTGGCATGGGGAGGGGTGTCCGAGGCTGAAGCCGATGAGTGGTTCATCTATGCCACGTACCTTGTTCTGTACGATACAACAAACCTCGTTTCACATCAGACTTGAAGCTGCTGCCAATCACCTTGGGGTCTTCTCGGTTGTTGTGGCCTCCAGGTGAAGCACCTGCTGGTGTCTCAAACGTTGTGAGTGTTGAACATATCACCAACACTATGCATCACATAGTGATATACCTTTCTCACCGAGCAACACCACTGAGCATGGAGACTTGGGGTCTGGAGTTTCGCTGGGGATCAGGTTGGAGAGTAGGCCCTGCAAAGCGCAAGGTAACCATACCCAAGTGATGACAACAAAACAAGCCGAAACTGCTTGGCGAACTGTCAACTGGGTGATGATGTTCTGCAGCTTGTCGTGGTCAGAGAAGACAGTCGTTTTGATTGCCGACACAGTGGTCTCGATCTCCTTCCGCCAACTCTCAGCCGATTCTCCTTTCGTGCTGAGCAGAGTGGCCGACTGGCTCAACTTACCACCCAGTGCTTCGCTGGTCTCGGCCCACACTCTGAATGATAGATGGGTCGCAATCAAACAAACCAAAGAGAAACAGCAAACAAGAAATAAACAGGTACAAGCACTTGTAGTCAGCAGCCAGGTCATCCAAAGCGCGGTGTATCACTTCCACTCGATACTCGGCAGATGAAGCGTAGGTAGTGAGGAGCTCTCTGACGTTCTCGTATGCTGTGACCACTTCACCAGCCTCCTGCTTGTAGATGGACTGGAAGTGCCTCAGAACTAGAGGTCTCAACAGGCCCCCGGGCCCGTGGCCCGGCTCGGCCCGGCCCGGCCCATGGGCTGGGCCGGGCGGGCCGTGACCCAAAAAAATTACGGGCCGGGCCAGGCCGGGCCGCGAAAAAAATTAACGGGCCGGGCTGGGCCGGGCCGACCCACAAAACTGAATACTTTCGCAAAATTTCTATTGCGCATATCAGAATAACAAAACGGAAACTTGCGTAGCTCCAATGATATTTGCACAAGTGAAAGTATGATGTGGGCAGTAGCTTGTGTAGAAATCTTGCAGAAATCGTTCACGCGTAGCGCCTACACGATCACGATGAAGAAGGCGCTGTTCTGAAAGCGTGCGTACTAAGGTAACCGAACGGGAACTTGCGCAACTCAGGCCTGGGTGCACCGACTGCAGCGACATTGGTGTGCTTCATAGCGCAATATGTGTTGTAGCTTATGTTAAAATATGGCGGCGATCCTTCACACATAGCGCCTACGCGACCACGCAAGAAGAGATACACTTTCAGCATCATTTCTTTCGGCGTTATGAAACGGAAAGTACACCTTTATTGGCGTTAAACTACAGCTGCTGCAGTCCTCTGATTGGGCTGCCCTTTTAACACAATCTACAGAACATAATGACGTTTGATTTCCCAAAGTTTCGTCGAAATCGGTCTAACGAAGCTCGAGTTTTCCAAATTCCCGCGGCGACAAAAATTTCTAACGGGCCGGGCCGGACGGGCCGACTACGGAATTTAAAACGGGCCGGGCCGGGCCGCTCGAAAAAATTTCTGGGCCGGGCCGGGCGGGCCGAGGGACCCAGACGGGCCGGGCCGGGCCGAAAAACCCCGGCCCGTTGAGACCTCTACTCAGAACCACGTCGATGGTCGCCTTGCTTGTTGCAGAGACGAGATGCCTGAATGATCACTACAGTGTCATGTCATCCAAATGGACAACAGTGAGCAAGCAAACTGCATACTCGATCTCCATTCTCTTCTCAGGAGACAGAGTAGGACGCCTCTTCACCTCTTTGCCTACTATCTCCTACACCACTTTCTGCAGCTGCTCGTTGTTGAACTCCAAGGCGGGGACAGAAGGCAGGGCATGGGGCTTCGCTGTGCCACCGAGAAGGCTGTTGGGCTGGATGGAAGTGATGACGTTATCGGGGTTGAGGGGCCTGAAAGTAACATGTCTGGCTTGGTTGAACCACCCAGAAGAGGTTCGTTAGGTTCCCTACCTGTTGGTGGTGCCGTAGTACTCGACCAACTGCCACGTGCAGCACTCAATGACGGCCGATCTGCTGGGCACGTAGACGGCAATGATGTTCGTGGAGTAATCCACGACTTCCACCACTCCGCTAGAGATGCCGCCGATGTCTTCGATGCAGCAGTGCTGCCCAGCCAGACCAACCCACGACGAGTCTCCCCGTTCAACAATGAGAGCGTGCATTGCTCTCTTGTGGTAGTTGGCTTGGACGTCTACCGGCAGATGCTGATGTGGCTTGCGCTCCCTCCTCACTCTCTCCATGATGTGATACTGCGGAACGTAGAACCATATGTTGTGCACTCACAGTTACCGATCTATTATGTTCAACCTACCCCATTGTCTGTCAGGTCGTCGAACTTTGCCTGGTAGTAGATGCTTCCACTGGTGTCTATGAGGATGGAACGCACCTCCCCAGGCCACCATCTGCCACCGTCTGCCACATCGACACGATCGCCCAACTTGAAAACGGTCTTCGTTGCACCACAGCCTCTCCTGTACTTGTTTCCATAGTACTGCAAACGTAGGTGATTTAACCATACTGGTGTGTTGACTATTTAAGCCTGACGATACAAACAAACCTCTGATGACTTCCGGATGAACTCAGTCTCTTCGCTCGGCTGCATGAATGAGATGGTATCGATAGCTTCCGGGTCGTTTATGGCTGTGACTCCACACGACTGGTGGCCGTAGGCGGTGATGATGTGTGGGATGCCGTTGATATCGTACACCGTCTGGGGAGATATTGATGTTTTACTTTGTACACAGTGCAATCACAACATGAATTTCCAGACCTCGTTCTGGAGGGCGCAGTATGGCACGTCTGACTCAGACACTCCACTGCAGATGATGCTCTTTTGCTTGTGGAATAACTCGCTGGTGATGCAGATGATGTCGCAACGATGGGCTAGCTCTCCTTCTCTCATGTTGAGCTCATAGGAGGGAGGTTCAGCCTTCACCATATCGGCCGTGGACGTGTGGATGTACGGACCAGCAGAACCATCTCTGGGCTTGGCGTTGGCTGTCGAATTCTCTGACTTGTCCTATAGTACAAGCAATATTCACAGATATGCCAAAACACAGGAAGTTATTACGGAATGATATGGCACCTACAGCACTCTCTTGGCATCTTCTATCAGCTGGCTGTCGTCCATGAAACTTGTGCCGTCTAAACCGGAAGGGTCAGCAGACTGAACCAGTTCTGTGTTGCCGTCTGTAGGGGAGTGGGAGGAGGGGTTCTCGATGTTGGGCTCAGAGTGTGGGTTGTCTTTGTGGGGATGCTCCATAGTCTGGGCTAGAGAGCACCGAGTCGTTAAACGAAAGCCAGAAATCAAAAGGAATACAAGGTTTGGTATTTCGTTGAATGGAAAATCTCTGATAGAGCAGAAACAGAATGTTTGTTGTGATCATGACCAAGCAACGTGAGAGTAGCAAGGTTCTGATGAAGATATATTATCTACTCTTATGTGACAACATGATTCCAGTCTGTGCATACTGTAGCATGCAAGAACGAACGATGAAGGGGCATGTGATGTTCAACCACGCAGTGTGATATGCTCTTCATGTGATACTCCCGCAACCCCTACTAGGCGAACACATGATGTGCTGGAACGTGTGTTGAACACCGACCGAATACCACGATGCGGACAACGTCAGACCAACGGGCAAACGTCAGGAAACACAGAAACGCAGAGAAAGGGCAAGGAACGTCGAAACTCGGAAGTGAACACAGGGTGGAGGAACTCCAAAAGTGGCCGAACATCCATCCACGAATGGAAATGAGGGGCAAGTCAGACAAGGGGGCAGTAGAATGAAGCGGGGGAAGTCGAACGAATGAAGCTGACAGGTCTAGTATTCACTCCTTCGCCTTCTTCATGGCCGTGCGAGCCTCCAACTCCAACAAGTACTTCCGAAGATCTTCAGCAGACAGGCTCTCCATCTCCACCCTCGACAAACGCCTCCTCTTCAGTGTGCTTAAGGGTTCGCTGCGATCGGTGTAGCACTTCACCTTCGGACTGTTGGAGGGAGGGGGGGCAGCTAAACCAGAGAGGAAGTTCAACAAGCCATTCAGAACTGGTGCTGGAACATAGGTGGCGGTTCAACTAACCGAGGCTCGGGTCCGACTTGGCGCTAGTTCCCTGTCTGTTGGAACCCTTGGTGTCTGCTGTAACACTGTTGGAAGCTGTGGTGGGATTTGCGACCAACCCCTTGGCCAGTAGGTCCTACAAAGGGCCACCTCCTACTATGAGTAGGTCCTACTATGAGCCGCCTCAGGTACCATTGGGATGCATCATACGAACAGCAAGGTCACCTGCAACAGAGACTCGATGGTTCCCAGCTTGCTTTCATTCTTCGAAACAGCCTGCTTGATCTCCACCAAATCGCTCTCCATGCCCTTCCACCAGTTGGAGACTCCCTCATCAAACCCTTCGAAGACAGCGGCTGAGTTGTGTAACTCGCTGCTGACGCGGTTGTAGGTAGTGCAGACTTCCCTGTGTACGGACTGCTTGGTAACCTGAGCATGAACACCTAAGCATGAGTGAACTCACTCGTAATTCATGCAGATGTTCCCCAGGGTGTCGCGCAAGGTTTCCACATGGTGATCGGCAGATGAAGCGTAGTCCGATAGCAGGTCCCGCACATTCTCAAACGAGACGACCACGTCCCAAGCTTCCTGGCGGTATATCGATCGAAACTGTGACAAGCTGGCATCCACTGTCGACGCTGTGCTCGCTTTGGCCAGGCCCCTGCAAAGGCATGTGACCCATAGGTTGGTCGGATAACCACACGTTAGAGGGACTTACACGATCTCCTTCCTCTTCTCTTCTGCATCGCTTGCGGAGACCTTGGTGAGCTCTTTCCCAACCTCGTCATGAACAACCTGCCTCAGCTGATCCAAACGGACAGCCACACTGGTTCGCTCAGCTTGGGTGTCAGGCTGCAGAGCACTGAGGAGGCTTTCCGGAGCCAGAGGTCTGCAACTTTTCATCTGTCGATGGTTCATATATCAATGGTGGTTAAGGGTTGTACAACCACTCAATGGTTCCACCAACAATCTATGATGCAGTCATGATATATGACCTGTTCAACGTCCCGTAGTATTCGATGAGCTGCCAGGTCTTGCACTCGACGATGGCGTTTTTGGGTGGGATGTAGATTGCCACAGTGTTGGAAGCGAAGTCGACAGTCTCGATCACACCACTGATGGCACCGTTGACGTCCTCCACACAGCAGCGCTCCCCGGATATCCCGAGCCAGGACACCCCACTGCGTTCGACCACCAAGTCGTGCATGGCCCTCTTGTGGTAGTCGTCCTTGACGTACTCTGGTAATGGTTGCTGGGCCCTCTCCCATCGGACCCTCTCCATGGTGTGGAACTGAAGACAAAAAGGCTGCCATATGATTGTCATGCAAGCATAGAAGGAATGTCAACTGACGCTCAAATCCTGCACGTCGTCGAACTTCACCAGATAGAAGGCTGTGCCACTGGTATCGATGAGGACCTCTTGGACTTCCCCAGGCCAGTACTTGCAAGCATCGGCCACATCCACTCTGTCTCCCAACTTGAATATGGTCTTTGTCGCACCACAGCCCATCTCAAACTTCTTGCGGTAGTACTGAAATGTCACACCAACTAGCCCCACTGTGCAGGATCAACAATGGGTATGTCTGACCTGGCAAGCTGTGCGCACGAAGTCTGCCTTGACGTTCTCGTCCATGAACCCAATGGTGTCCACGACATCAACGTCATCGATAGCGTTGACACCACCTGAGATGGGGCCATAGGCAGTGATTCGGCGCTTGGTGCCTCGGATGTCGTAGACGGTCTGAAGGTACATGGAAGTACAACTGAGTTACAGCATGACCTCGAAAGGTTCAACATGCCTTGTTCGAAACGTAGCAGTAGGGTGCTTCCAAGAGGGGCGCCTCAGAGAAAATGAGTCGCTTCTCTTCACGGAAGAGCTCGGTCTTGATACAGACAATGTCGCGACGTCTCTCTAGCTCTCCCTCAGGCAGATGCAACTCGTAGGTGGGAGGTTCAGCATCGATGTGACCGGCCCTGGGTGTTGACTCAGTGCTGCTGATGCTTGAGGCTGCTGACTGGTTGATTCCACCTGGCGTCTTGGGAGATTCGATCATATCGGACAGGGCGGTGCTGTTGGCATCAGGCTTGGGGTTCAGGTCAGGCTCCTCAGATTTCTCCTGTTAGGTAGAAGCCCAGCAAGAGGATACTGACATGATGAAACCATGTACCACCACTCACCCTCAAAATATGCTTGGCATCTTCAATCAACGCTGTCTGATTGAAACTGTAGGAACTGGCAGCGTCCTCTATGTTCGGGTCAAACTCGTAGGGATCGTAGACGACGTGGGTGGCCTCTTCCTTGCTGGGAGTCTCTGAGTTGGCCGCTGTGATGTCAGAAACTATCTCCTGGCTGTCGTTTTCCATTGTTTTCCTCTAAATAATCAGCGCAAAAAGAAGAAATTGTGCACTCGAGGATAAAGAATGAGCAATGTGGAAGAGAAGCAGCCAGTGCTGACATAAGAAACTGGAGAGGCAGAGGCATATTTCTTCCACTAGTTTTGTACTGTAGGCAAGTGCTGACGAAAGAATCTGCGGAGGCAGTGGCATATTTCTTCCACTAGTTCCTACTGTAGGCAATCAAATGAAACATATGGACGTCAAAGCACCCCACATCATCCCGGATGGTGGAACCTACCCTTGTCTGCTCTACATCCATCCACAAACAATATCTGCGTGTTCACCCCAGAGCATCCCAGATGGTGGAACCTACTCTTGTCTGTTGTACATCCATCCTCAAACAACATCTGTCTCTGCACCAAAGATCATCCCAGATGGTGGAACCTACCCTCGTCTGTTGTACATCCATCATCAAACAACATGTCTCTGCACCCCAGACCATCCCAGATGGTGAAACCTACTCTATTTGTTGTACATCCATCCACAAACAACATCTGTCTGTGCACCCAGATCATCCTGGATGGTGGAACCTACCTTTGTCTGTTGTACATTCATTCTCTGACAGTCGGTTTATTCACCACAGACAGTAGCAACGGAAGGAGGTTGCGCAAGGTTGCCGGTAGGCTATCGAAGAAGAAACGGCGTTATGCTGCACTGCTGAAAAACACATAGAACCATACACGAGAGCCACCTAGTAGAAGAACAGAAACCGAAGTGGGATGCTAAGGTATCGGGGATCGTCCAACAAACAAAACTATAGGTGGTCAGAAAGGAAGGAGGAACAAGATACAGGCAGACATGTAGCAGGCAGACGATGTACGGGAAGAAGTAGATGACGCGCTATTGAACTGATTGGTAGGGGTGGGGATGGGCTACTTCGCGATGGTCCAATTTTCCACGGGGTCGTCGTAGGGGAAAGGGGGCTGATCGGGGTCGTCCGCAAGCTCTGGTGGCTGGCAGCCATTCTCGCGCTGGTCGCTCAGGGTGATCTCGATCTCTTTGATGGCGCCGTCCAAGTCCTTCCATTCCCACTCCGAGATGCGGAACTCGCGTGTGTGGGGAGGCTCGATGCAGCGCATGGGGTTCATTCCGTAGTGGGCGTGAGCTGCATAGACAGCCTCCATCAGCACTAAATGAGACGTAGTGTAACAAACAAAAGGGTTGGCAAAAGACTTGTTTGTGGTACCGTAGTAGTCGATGTTGTTGCCAGGATGGAGAGGCTCGTTGCAACTGCTGGACGGGGCACCTCTGGTCTCAGACTGGCTTCCTGCATGTGGTTGTACCTGGTGGTCCATTGCACGCAAGCAAACATGCATCACAAAGGGCGAACTGATGATATGATGCATACCCAAAGGGGGCAAGTCGGCCGGCTGCTGACCACGTCGTCTCTGGTCGGCGGGGATGGTCTCGAAGTGCTTCAGGAAGCGGGAGAGGTTCAACCACTCCTCGTTGGTCAAGGTGTGGTCTCGCTTGTGCGGCGGGTCGACGCTGTGTGGTAGGGGGTGGCTCACAACCCTCCCGCTGGGCTCGATTCGCTGCATCTTCTCGTAGTGCTGCTCGAAGAGAACTGAATAGTGCAAAGCAGCGATCTCACTTCAATTCACCTTTTCAAATTTGGAACATGTGTTTGTACACTTGTAGTCAATCGGCTGAGTCACGATCCCCGTATGGTCGCCCTCACGCTCCTTGGCCTCCTTGCCCTTCTGCTGTTGGGTCGAGGGTCCTGGACCAACATACATGCATACTATTCAGACAACAATGGAATAACAAGATAATCCAAACAACCTCGAGACTGGCGAATCTCCGCCATAGTCTTCCCCGACAGCACGTCAGTCAACGCGCTGTCTGAATCTGCAATGGCACAGCAGGCGTAAGAAGCAAGTTGCACTGACCAATGTACAGCAATGCAGTTACAACCCACCGGGGATGGAAATGCCCATTTTCTGAAACTCCTCTTGCTGCATCTTCAGGGCGATGTCTTCCTCAGGCTGCTCGGGAGGGGGAGTGGGGCTTCTGTCAGTAGCCATGCTTGGTGTACAGTCACTGGGCTTGGGTAGGCAGGTAGGGGATCAGCAGGCGCAGCTCAAGAGAGGGGAACTTTGAGCAAGTGAAGGAATGTGGGAGTGTACTAGAACACAGCTCCGCCGAAAGTAGCGAAAAACTGCCAGGGGAAAGGAAAAGAAACTACTTTCTGGCCGCAGCCACGACACTGTTTGAATCTTTGAATCGCTACTCAATCTAGAGAAATTATGTAAAGGATGGACACTTCTGCAATCAGTACCAAAAATGACAGCAATCTAACAAACTACGCAACGAATATGATAATTTGTATGCTACTGTAGCAAGTGATTGATTGAACACCAATAGGCAGTACGTTAGTTCAACAATGATGCCAAATGGTTTCCTGTCTACCTACACTAGTGATTGGTCGATTACATATTGTAGGTTGAACCTACTCCCATTGCACATGTATTATTAGGATCGCTTTTCAGTCTAGAGAAGCTATGTATAGGATTACATTGCATATACGATGGTAACCGCACGTCCAGTGAGGTGCTTGAGGTGCCATGTTATGTTGAACCACCACATTACATTTGTAGAATATGGTACCAGCTGGAGCAAGTAAGTCCCCATTCTTCTGGTGTGGTCTTAGGTTTGCGACTTGGACTACACTCATACCAAACACAATTGTTGTTTGTTCAACGATGTGCCCGTTTCTACCATGGCAAGCGTTGACAAAAGAATCAGCGGAGGCAGTGGCATATTTCTTCCACTCGGTCCTGCTGTAGGCAGGTTGGGCTTAGGCTTAGGCTTGGGCTTAGGCTTAGGCTTAAGCTTAGGCTTGGGCTTAGGCTTAGGCTTAGGCTTAGCCTTAGGCTTAGGCTTAGGCTTAAGCTTAGGCTTGGGCTTAGGCTTAGGCTTAGGCTTAGGCTTAGCGGAGCCTTGCAGTTGAGGGGGAGTGGGGCTTCTGTCAGTAGCCATGCTTGGTGTACAGTTGCTGGGCTTGGGTAGGCAGGTAGGGGATCAGCAGGCGCAGCTCAAGAGAGGGGAACTTTGAGCACGTGAAGGAATGCGGGAGTGTACTGGAACACAGCTCCGCCGAAAGTAGTGAAAAACTGCCAGGGGAAAGGAAAAGAAACTACTTTCTGGCTGCAGCCACGACACTGTTTGAATCTTTGAATCGCTACTCAATCTAGAGAAATTATGTAAAGGATGGACACTTCTGCAATCAGTACCAACATGACAGCAACCTAACAAACTACACAATAGATATGACAGTTTGTATCTCATTAAGTATGGCTCACCCATATATATGAGATGCCCTGCGGCTAAAAAAACATTTTGGACATCCGAAATTTTCGGACGTCTAAAATCGACAAAATTCAGGTCTTTATCATGCTCAGCAAGGTTTAACCTCCTTTTTGCCAGTTTCGGACGTCCGAAATGACACCAAAAATTTCGGACGTCCAAAGAAAAGCCTCTTTTCTCAAGGTCCTCTAATGGTTTCTCAACAATCACCATAGATGGTTGAGTCGCCACCCCTGAACATCCAACCACTCGCCCAGTATGTACAACATCTCACTTCACCATATCCGCCTTGTTACCTAGATGCTTTGCTTATGCTGGTTGAGCCCCATCATAACACAGATGATGGTTTGATGTCTCAGGCATATGTACAGTACAACAAACTATCAAGTCACATGCACATCACAGACAGTGGCGTGTTTATCTTTGATGTGCGTTCTTATCTGAAATGCTGCTATGCTGGTGATGAATGGTAGGTTGTCCATTGTTTACATGGTTATTTCCAACCGTTTGTCATCCAATTCAAATCTCCAACCATTTGTCATCCAGTTCAAATCTGTTGCATCCCATTCGATTTTCACTAGAAACTCCGCGTCGATTCATTTGGTCAACTCTGTCCCCACACTGAATAGCTTTCCCATCCCCAATATTGTCACCTTTGTTTCCCCAAGAGTGCCTCTTTTGTTTCCCCTGGAGCTTGACTGGGTGGGGCTGACCAGTGACCATGGCTTCTGGAGGGGAAGATCTGCTTGACGATGAGGTCATCAAGATGCAAATCGAGGAGTTCAGGAGGGCCGGGGTCATACTATCTGGTGAGTGGGAGATGGGAGATATGGGAGCAACAGTTTCAAACATAGAACTCAGTTGATTTAACACCAATTCAGCTTCCGACGTTGCCGGCGCCATAACCGACGTCCTCTCGGGAAAGACCATTGTGGAAATTCGACTCTCGCGAGGTTGGTTGGAACAAACATGTTTATCATCGTGGTGGATATGTGGGGTGTTTGTTTATCCCAGGGGGCAACATCCCACCAGTGAAGCCGAAGGCGAGCGCTGGAGTGATTGTCCAGCCCATCAACTACCAAGGTATAACCTAGTGTTATGTACTGGTACTGCTACGTCTGGTGTTCTTGGTTGACTTGTGTGCATGCTGAGCCACATCCATCCTTCATCTCGTAGTTCTGCTGGACCAGTACTACATGGTGGTCCAGAGTCGAGAGCCAAACAGCAAGGTTTTGACCTACCCCAAGCGCCACGCCATCGACCCTTCGCACAAGCGCAATCACTCCCTGACCACCGAAGAGATGGCCAACCTCAGCACCTATCTGAGCGACATCAAGAGAGAGCTGGCGGACCAGCGATGAAGCGGAGTGCAGCCCCCAGATTTGCCGGCCATCGCAGACCAGCAACAGGAAGGTCCGAAATGACTATGGTATGCCAGTGGGTGTTCAACCAACAAATGAAACCTAACACAGGACCATCGTTGGGAGCCAGTGCGTCGAGCAGCTGCTGTGCCGGGCCGCAGCATCCCGGTAACGACGTCAACTACAATGGTAAACAAACATCGATTGTTCAACGAACAGTATATGGTCACAGTAAGCCCCACAACATGCAGTGCTGATGGAGGGCGTCTACTATCGGCACTCCCATCATGGCATGAACCCAATGCGCTACGTCGACCCTCCGCACCTGCGCCACTATTGCGTCTCTGAGTGGGAGTGGAAGGACCTTCCCCTCAACCTCAAGGTCGGCTCCATATGCACAATGATTTGACTACTGTACGCAGTGCTGTTATGTGTTGGCTTGGTCATGGTATAACTGTGAACTTGAATTTCATAGGAGCTGGAGGGCATCCTGAATGACCAGCGCTCGGAGGGTTTGCAGCCTCCCAAACTGCAGGAGGATCCCGATCAGCCCCCATTCCCCTATGATGATCCTGAGGGAGACTGGACCATCCAGAAGTGAAACACCCCAAGCACCCCCACTGCTACTGCCAGGAGGCAACCTCCTCCCTCTGGCCCGATCTAGCCACTCCACCATTTTTTTTTGCTCTTTCAGTTCGACCATATCGCATGATAATTCGAGGCCTGAACATGTACGTACGCATGGTTTGTTTCTCTTTCGAACTGCCAGATTCATTTCGCCGTGTGTGCTTTCTTTCTCTTTGATGGCCGTCTGTACAATATTTGCTGTGTTCATTCGCCCACTCGTGCATTTCTTGCTGACAAACGTCTCCTCGTGGTCAGTAGTGTAGAATAAAAGATGAGATAGAGTGCTTCCCTCTGTTGTTTGTTGGTGGTGTAGCAGAACAACACCAGGTGGTTGTTGAACCTCGCATACCTAGAGTTGGTGGTGTAGCAGAACTACACCAGGTGGTTGAACCTCACATGCCTTGACAACCTGTTTGGTAGGTATAGGAATGACGTTGCATGATCTACTGCAGTTCAACGATTTTGACTATCTATGATGATAGGTTGTACCACGTTTGCAGCCTCATTTGATCTTCATCACATACCACGTTTGCAGCCTCATTTGATTTGATATCCCCATTGCTGTGTTACCTCTGATTACCTTTGTTATCCACTGCCAACCACAGCAACATGGCGTTGGTTTTCGTTGGGGAGCTGCTGGCTAAGCTGGCACAGGCGTCAGGTTGGAATGTCTTACCTAGCCGAACTCTGTGATGGCTGGTTTCATTGTGCGTTGCCTCTTTCCGATGCTATCTGGAATGCACGGGCGCGGCTCACCTCTGCTGTCAACACGATCTACCTCATGGTTGGCGGAATCAACCCTCCAATGAATGTGTTGGCTCAGATGGCGGGGGAGATAGGCACCATGCTCAACACGCTAGCAGAAAACGAAGACGAGCTTCTGGTTCTCCAGCAGAACCCCTACTCGCCCACACTAGTGGACACCCTGCAGATGGTCTATGGTTAGTCAGCGCTAACATCGTTGTTATGGTCGAGGATGACAAGTCACGTTGATCTGCTTGTAGGACAGTTGGGTGATGCGGACGACATGGTGGTGGGCTACCTGGCTACGACCAATGCTCTACAGGCTGCTGCCATGCAGTGGGTGGGTGGTGGTGGAGTGCTGCCATTCGTGGCCATTCACCATACCTTTGATGAGGCTGAGCAACATCTGAATGAAGCGATACACTTGATCGAGGACATCTTCATGCTGCTGTGAGATGGCCGATGCGATGCTACCAGGATGACCTCTCCCATGCTAGGATGTATCGCTGTTCATAGTTCGTTACATCCATCATGCATAAATGCAAACTAACCATACATCGAAAAACAATCCTATCTGTGTGATGTTCTGACGGGGTGTGATACACATGTATTGTTAGGATCAGTGATTGGTCGATCGCCTATTGTAGGTTGAACCTACTCCCATTGCACATGTATCATTAGGATCACTTTACAGTCCAGAGAAGCTATGTATAGGATTACATTGCATATACAATGGTAGAAACGGGCACATTGTTGAACAAACAACAATAGTGTATGGTATGAGTGTTCTTGCTCCAGCTGGTCCCATATACTACAAATGTAATGTGGTGGTTCAACATTTAATGGCACCTCAGGCACCTCACTGGATGTTTGGTCTGAAATTGAAACTAGGATGCAAACAACCAAAACAATACATGAGTAGCCACAAAGAAGACCAACAAAGATTGGAGGTTGGAAGAAAAAGGTGATGGTTGGGTGTCCAAGACCAGAAGGGTGAACCATCAAAATGGAGATGACCTGCAATTCGACAACAAAATCCCTTTTCGGACTGTCCGAAATCAAAATTTCCAATGTTGAACAATTGTATAGTGCTTGATTTCATTTCGGACGGTCCGAAATTTCGGACCGTCCGAAAAAATCTTGGAAGCCCGTTTTCGGCTCACCCATATGTGGGTGAGCCGTACTTAAGGAGCTAAAGCACAGTGCATTGTAACCTGACTGACTGATCGTGGGGAACCAGGCAGGAGTGTGTAGTACCATGTGGCATAGTACCTGGATGGAGACCAGACGCGCATGCTACTACACTGAAGATGAATAACCATTGATGCAGTTTTGCCACTAAACTGATTCTCTTTTCAGGTGGTCAAGTACTTGATTGCCAGCGCAGTCCGCAGTGCTTCAAGGTCATTTTGTGTTATTGTTTGTGGACCTACGTACTATGCATCCCGTGCTTTGTTAGTGTTGGTGTGCTATCATTAGAAGCGTCGCGTGTTAGTGTGCTGCTCTGTCGTTAGAATCATTGTGCTGTCGTAACACACGTTCATTAGAACCGCATTGCTGTCTTCGTTTTTTCACCCGGCCTCAGCCGGGCGACACCCAACGAGAGCTCGGCGTGCGTGCGTACGTACGTACGTACGTACGTCCGTACGTGCGTAACGCTCTCAGATCTCGGCGTTGGAAAGTCGTAGAGCAGAGATCTTGGGCTCTACTGATAGACCTCGGCTCACTGATCATTCAGCTAACAGGTTCCGAAATTCAAAAGTTTGAATTGCGCGCGCTACAGTACCCCAAGGTCAAAACGCAAAACGGCTCTAGCTCGCTCATGTTACGTCGTAGAGCGGCAATCGACACGTCAGGTGAAAGCTCTCGACGCGTTCTTTTATGCGGATGCAAAAGTTCTTTTAATTACGCAAACACGCACCGCCGAAAACGCCATTCTCGACATTTTGACGCTAAAATCGCTCTAACTCGCTCAGCTTGCGTCGTAGAGAGACAACGTCAAGGTCAGTGGATAGCTCTCGACTCGCTGATCATTTGTTCTTCCA
>JASAMZ010009375.1:0-23689 GCA_030248115.1 Linhomoeus sp. GSCO2_2 | reverse complement strand
AGGGTCAACACAGAAAAACGAGCCCACTAGTCGCTGACCTTCTTATTCCTTTTGGCAAACGCCGGTTTGAACTCGTGTGCTGTTGGCGGTTATGCAAATTGTCATTGGTGAGTATACGGTATTTGCGGGTAATCAAATTCGCGCGCAGACTCATCACGCTTATTTTCTCCTCAACCTAGCCTCTGTGGCTGGGTTCCCGTAGAGTCTGCTCTCTCGCTCTCCACCTAGCCCCTATGGCGCGGTTCCCGGGCAGTCGAATGAGGAACTCCACCGACCCCGTCTCGCCTGTGATCGCCGGAGTGCTGATCTACTCCTACATGGCTTTGCTTTTCCTCCTGCTACTCCTCGGCATGCTGTGCTACAGGCTCGAGCGGCGAAAGCGGCCAGAGGAGTCAGATAGAGAGCCGAGCCCGGGCTGACTCCTCACTGTGGCCGGATTTTCTTTGTGAGGACCCGACTTTGTTTTCTCTATCGCGGGCAACACTCATCAAAAGCGTTCCCTGTGGCTGGTGAAACATTGATTCTGTGGGTTTATCTGATCTTCTTCCAGGGCGGCTGTCCCAGGGAAGATATGGCGGAGGTGGTGTGTCGGGCCTACGCGGACCAGATGTACGAGGACCTGCGCGCCTTGCGCATCCCCATTCCCGACGATCCCGCAGTCTGTCTCCTCTCCTTGCGCTTTCTGCACCGAGACGTGGACAAGGGCGGTGTGCTGTTGCGCTACGAGCGCTACCTGCGCGAGCGGCGCCTCAATGGCCAGAACCCGAAGCGCTTCAAGCAACCCATCGTCGAGTACAACTCCAACGAGTCCTGGCAGGTGCGCGTGGCCATATTGGTCAGCATGCGGGTGGCCTACGATGTGGCCCTTCTGAATCAACTCTTCTTGGAGCTCTGCGCTGAGGAGCTGCTTCGCGATCACATCTCCTATTTCCGCGAGTGAGTCTTTGAGCCCGGTTTACGGGTGGTGTGTCCTGAACGCCCCTGCTCTGCTTCAGACCCTTCTGCCGGGTTGATCGGACGCTGGTCGAGAGGCGCGCGTGGGGTTTGCTGGGCCAGGCCTTCACCATAGGGGTGGCGAATGAGTTCGCCGCCAAGGCTCGCAACCTCGGTCTGGATCCCCGCCTGCTCTACGACCCAGTCTCCATGCTCCTATCCAGCTGGGTGTGGATGAAGGAACTGGTTGCCCTCATCTGCGCAACACGAAAGAAGCAGGAGGAGGAGGGAGTGACCAATCTTTCGGCTCTGGTTCTCTGGGACAGGTGATTCTGGTGTTTTGGCTATTTTTTCTTTGTGTTTGCTATTCTTTCTCTGTCTAGCGATCTCTGTGTTCCCTTGTCTGTTGTTGCGGTTTGTGAACCTATCTCTCTTGAGAGTTTGTCACAAAGGAGCGATGGATACAGTAGCCGAGAGCGTGTCACAAAGTTCTTTCTCCATCTATTTTATCGTGCGCCGTGTTTTGTGAACCCTGTCTCTCTCGATAGTTTGTCACAAAGGAGCTGTGGATATGGTAGATCACAGGCACACATAGTCAGCTCACAGCTCATTCGCGCTGGATACAGTAGCCGAGACAAACGCATGGGCTACGGTAGCCGAGAGAGTGTCACAAAGGCACAAACGCGAGCTCGAGTACTGATCACAGGCACAAACAGTCGGCGCACAGCTCATTCGGGTGGGAAACAGCATCTGTAGCAGATGCCCCGACCACTCCGGGTCCCGCTGCAGATGGGGCACAGCTGCTCCTCGGGCAGCAGCGCGGTGGGTATGGCCTCGGCCTCCTCCTCCTCCTCCTCCTCCTCCTGTCTGGAGTCGAAGCAGGGCCTGCAGGCTCCGATGTCGCGACTGCGCCTAGGATAGAGGGAGAGCGTGGGGCGAGTTGCGCCATAACTAAGCGAGCTAAAAGATATTGACCCCTTGGGGGATTCAAACCCCCGTCTCCTTCCTATACATGCACGCAAGTCCGGCGCCTTAACTGCTAGACCATAGGGGTGATTGCTCGCGCGCTTCTAAGAGACCGATATGCCTTGAACCGACTGTGCTTTCACCATATTCGCGAAGTGAAACGTCGCGACACTCCCGCCTGAGAAGAAGAGAAGAAAGCGTCCCAAGTGAGTTACCTTAGAACACCTACTGCAGAGGCTGCGGTCATACGAGTAGTTGCGATGCTGTGATGGGCATATCCTACATACATAATAGTAAGTAGGCCTCCTCCCTACCGCACCCAAGGGGCTGCACCGCTGTGAACCAGGCATTGCTCAATGATGGACGAGACGAGATGCGTGTGGGGAGATGCCGCTACCTAGTGAGCGAAGCGCTCTCATTGATTGGGGCCAAGGGCTCGCTACGTGGATGGATGCGTCCTCACTGGCCAACTGTGTGTGCCGCTTTATTGATTCCCTGCCTCACCGATTCAACGTATGTATGCGCAGCGGCACTCGCGCCTGAGAAGAACCCAATCGATTGACTGCCTCTGTCTCTGTGCGTGTTGATACGCTGTGTGCTGTTCGCCTTCCTGCAGAAGCCACCATGTTGCGAAGGCCGGCTCGAGTGGGGGGCTTCTTAGAGTTGCAGGGAGTGCTTGTCTTCGTAGCCAGATCCTCCACAATTACAATTCGCCGACAAATCAGAGATTCCGTTGATCGACCAGTGCCACTGCTCGGTGATTCTGACGATTGCCAATTACAAATCAGTGAAATCGATTGATAGCGCCAATTTCTCTCCGAGCTTCCTCTTCCCCTCGAACTCCACGTCGTATTCGCGCACAGTCCCATAACACGCACCAAAGCGGGTACACGTTATCGATCCCTGATCAAAACCATTCTGCACGCAACTAGAAATGACCTAACTAACTACGGTAGCGAATAGATGACAAAACACAACAAGAATCAATCGCGATTAGCGACATCCGAAGCCGCCCTTGACCTTGCCGCAGCCCCGGCACGCCTTGTCTGAGACGTTCCACTCTCTGTGGAAATAAGGGTAGATGGTCAGTTCACTTCTAAACGGCATCAGGTTACGGTAGGGGGAGGCGAGCGCACCTGTGCAGCCAGTAGAGATGACTCTTCGACAGCTGGTGGATGATGTAGTCGTTTCGGAAGCGGAAGGGCAGCAAGCAGATGCGGCAGAGGAGGCTGCCGTCGCTCTGGGTCACTGGCTCCACCTCCACGGCCACGCAGAGGGAGGTGCTGATGTCGTAGTGGTCGTCGCTGCAGCACTTGGGGTAGCAGCCCTCCGGCATACCATAGTCGGGTGAGGCCTGGCGCTCTCCGAGGCTCCGCCACTCTTCTTCGACTGCCATTCCTTCCTCGACGGGCGGCGGGTTGCACACGTGGCCAGAATTCCAGCAATCCTGCGCGCCGCACCCAATCTCGCGCTCGAGCCTGCGCAACTCCTCCTCCCTCTCCTCGTCCTGATGACGCTCCATCTGCTCCCACTGACGCCGCTCCACCCTCTCCAGCTTGGGCAGCTCCCACAGCACACAGTCCATCCAGCGGCGGTTCCGCTTCAGCCTCTTGAAGGGGTTCATGTTGTCGAAAATGGCCATCTCGTCCAACTGCTGGCCGCTGCACCAGCGCTCTGTAGCTGGCGCAGACCTTGTGCAGGGAGATGTGGTTGACGAGGGCGTAGACTGCTCCCCGGGTCGCTGGCACACCAATGTCCGAGCCTCGGGTCGCCTCGTACACCACCTCGGCGAAGGCGCGCACAAATCGCTTCTGCATGACGATGGTAGCCCAGCCACAGAGGCTAAGAGAGGAGAGAAGAGAGAGAGAACGACGACGACGACAACGATGACGACTACGAGCACAACGGCGCCCTCCCACTAAGCAAGCCCAGTCCCAGAGGAGGAAGGAAGAACTAATGCGCGAGCGTATGCGGGGTTCTCATCGACGAGAACGGATGTAAATAATCAAGGGGGAAGTCCGAGGACTGACCAGAAAGGCAAGATGGCGGCTATTTAAGGCTCCTGGAATTGGCGGGAAAGGTGCTGATTGGCCAGCAGCTGGAGACCCCCTGGACGTGGAGGTGCCCCTCGAGCACCAGCACTCCTCCTTATTGGCCAGCTCCTCCTCCAGCCAATGGGCGCGTGCCACCGCTGCTCCAGCTGGACGATTCCTGGAATTGGGAGGCCCCTATAGGGAGTGAGTCACCCCTCCCCCACCCCCAAACTGATTGAAACTCCCCTCGCCCCACCCCCACCGTACTCCCCCTACCCCAATCGGAGTGAAATATTGCTCACCCCTCCCCTACCGTACTCCCCCTCCCCCAAACAGAGTGAAACTCCCCTTGCCCCACCCCTACCGTACTCCCCCTACCCCAGTCTGAGTGCAAATCCCCACGCCTCACCCCAACCCTACTCCCCCCTACCCCAGTCGGAGTGCAATTCCCCTCGCCCCACCCACCCCGTACTCCCCCTACCCCAATCGGAGTGCAAATCCCCTCGCCCCACCCCTACCGTACTCCCCCTCCCCCAAACGGAGTGAAATATCGCTCACCCCTCCCCTACCATACTCCCCCTCCCCCAAACGGAGTGAAATATCGCTCGCCCCACCCCAACCGTACTCCCCCTACCCCAGTCGGAGTGCAAATCCCCTCGCCTCACCCCTACCGTACTCCCCCTCCCCCAAACGGAGCGAAAATCCCCCAAATGCACTAAAAGTTCACTCACCCGCCCAGATCCAATAGTTCCGCCGCTTATTCCCAGAAGAGTTCCCCTCTGTGCGCCAGGCTGGAAGGGAGTTTGGCAGACAGAAGGGGCGTTATTAGACTTTATTAAAATAGATTGTATTATTTAGGTATAATAAATAAAATTACGGTAGGTGCTTATCTAATTGGGGAGCCGCGCAAAGTACCATCCCTGGGAGTCTTGCGACCGTGCAGTCTGCCAATACGCCAAGGGGTGCGCTTACTAGAGACCCTTAGGCTTTCACTCGCTCCAGATCATCAACTGCACCGCACTCCTTCCCTTGGGCTTTGAATCCCCAGCCCTTTTCACAGAAAACTTTTCACCAGACCCAGGCTTGGGTCCTGCAATCTACAGCAACAGTTTGAATCTGGTGGAAAATCACGCCCAGTACATTCCACCAAAGACTCGTAGCACTTTTCCCGACAGCACTTTTCACCGCAGCGCTTTTCACGGAAAACTTCGTAGCACTTTTCACAGGTGAGCCATACACTCACAGGCTTAGGCTTTGAGGGGTGCGCTTATTTGAGACAGTTGCAGGCTTGGGCTTAGGGGGCCGAAAGACTCGTAGCACTTTTCCCGACAGCACTTTTCACGATAAACTTCGTAGCACTTTTCACGGATAAGCCCCTCTATACTACTTATGTCACAAATTCATCGCGTCTTGTGCCCTTTCCACTTCAGCAAAAACTTTGAAGATACGGCTTGTAAATAACAGTGTCATTTTTGACATTTTCATATTTTAATTGTAAATATCTCGAAATAGCGAAACTTGCAACAGAAACAGACATCGACACGTTACTCCGCGCATTCGACTCCATTTGGGGCCACTAACCGTCATGTCTACTTTTGTGACACACAAACACAGAAACACGAACAGATAATAGCGTACGCATATCTACTCGCCGCGCCCCGTTCATCATACAGTAGTTGATTTGCCGAATTGCCATTTGCGACTATATTTGCTAATTCTGACTCGTTGCTCACTTCGAGAAACTATAAGCCGCTACGGCAATGTCTTTTAAACTATACCATATCAAAAACAAACTGGCAAAAATACAAAAATGCGCAGCAAAACAGCAAAATAGTCGTCGAGGCTCGAACCTCGGCTGGCTCGCGCGGTTTTTTCGCGCGTCGGACGCTCTAGACGCCTACGCCATGCTGTCGCATCGCAGCTCATCTCAAAACGGCGCTCTTATAGGCTGAATTTGGCGTCTATTTGGCGATTACGGTCTTTATAGCGCGTCTGCTCATTCGCCGCTCTTTTGCTATACGCGCGAACACCACCGTAACCACCAAATAAAGAAATTTGAGCGAAAAATAAACGTTAAAAAGTGACTTATTTTGAATTTAGCCACAGGAACGGATATCGGATCCGTAATCAGCGTCATCGACTGCATCGGGTGGCAGCAACCATCTTGTCTAGTTTGACCGCACACACAGGCAATTGTAACAGACATTAGCGTCCGTATATATACTCGTCGCCCTGGGGGCGGCGAAAAAATAAGCGCCCAGGGCGCTAATTGGAGGATTTGCGGTATATTCAATATTGTATCAGAATAGAAACTTGAGCATTTCTTCGGGGAGTATCGCTGCAGTTACCTCGAGTTTCCAAAGAAAATTTGTGCCATTGTTGGGCATTCGATGCCTGTATGGTGCATTAGTGGGTACTGATCCATAAATGGATCAGGAATGTTCGCCGCAGGTTCACCTTGGAATGAAGAGGGTCTAAACGGGACGACGCCCTTTTCTTTTGGTCACAAATGAGGATGGTGACAGTACCGTTGCTGTAGATTGCAGAACCGCACAGTGAACAGACTTGCCGCGTTTCGTTTTCGATTGAGTAGGTGGCAAAAACATACGTTGCCGCCGCCGGACACATCTATTGAAAAATATTGCTAAGTTTTATCCATTTGAAAATGCCGAAATCTGCCATATTTAACACAACCCTTAAAAATATCCCTAATTTCGTGAATTCTAAAATCTGAAACTGCTTCATAAGTGCTTGACATGCTACGCCCGATACATCCACGCAAAGATATTTTGAAATTAAAGTTGTCGAGATTTGTCAAAATTTAGCTATTTTGAGAAAAACCTTGAAAATATCCCTAAATTCGTTGATTATAAAATATAGAGCTATTTGCTAAATAGTTGGCAGACTATGCTCGACACAACCATGCAAAGGCATTCTGAAGTTTAAGCTATTTGAAATTGTCGCAATTTGGCAATTTTGAGAAAAACCTTGAGAATATACCTAAATTCGTTAGTTATAAAATATAGAACTATTTGCTAAATAGTTGGCAGACTATGCTCGATACATCCGTGCAAAGAAATTTTGAAATATAAGCTGTTTGAAATTGTCAAAATTTGGAGATTTTGACAAAACCCTTGAAAATATCCCTAATTTCGTTAATTATAATCTCTGAAACTATTTGCTAAATACTTGGCAGACTATGCTCGACACAACCACGTAAAGAAGTTTTTGAAATTCCAGCTCTTTGAAATTGTCGAAATTTGGGAATTTTGACAAAACCCTTGAAAATATCCCTAATTTCGTGAATTCTAAGATCCGAAACTATGTCACAAATTCATCGCGTGTTATGCCATTTCCATTTCAGCAAACACTTTGCCGATATGACTTGTAAATAAAAGTGTCATTTTTTATATTTTCGTACTTTGATTGTAAATATCTCAAAATAGTGAAATTAGCAACAGAAACGGACAACGGCACGTTACTCAGCGCATTCGACTCCATCGGATGGCACTAACCGTCGTGTCTAGTTGTTCTGGACACACGGACACACGGACAGACACACAAACAGACAACAGCGTCCGTATATATGTTAAAGTGACTACCCGAGTTCAGGGAGAACCCGAGTACTCGGGTTCTCCCTGGTTATTTAGTGAGAACCCGAGTACTCGGGTTCTCACTGATGGAGTTAGTGAGAACCCGAGTAGAGTGGCCGACAAGCTGCGCATGACCGAGGGCGCGCGTGTGAGGCCGATGAACTGTAAGGGGCGGCCCCACCAAACCGCGCAATCTCTGGTTGGCCTCGGCGAGGCACAGCCGGCCTGAGCATGAGGTGAATTAGATGGAGGAGTGTTCATACCACTTAACGTTCGCACTAAAACTCGGCCGGCGTCGCGCTGGCGGGTCGAAAACTGAGGCTTAGCGCGACCACCAACTTCAGGGCGCGCTCCGTGCGCCCTGAAGTCGGTCACCGGTCGCGTTAAGCCTAAGCTTCGACCCGCCAGACTGCGACGCCGACTGACTCTTTTGCACTGTGGGCGCAGGGCGAGCCTAAGCATAGCCTGATTTCAAAGGAATATACAGCTGTCAAAGACACATAATCCTAATGTCAAGCGGACTTCCTCAGATTATATTGCAAATGCTTTCCCCAAATTATAAGCTGCTATAGCAGATTGAAAGCGGCGACTACATGTATTTGCCCACTATGTAACTTGGTAGGTTTCATTGTACTGCGCGGGCGCCTTCGGTCGAGCGCGCCCTGCCCCCGCCGCCTGTCTACTCGGGTTCTCACCAACTGCATCAGTGAGAACCCGAGTACTCGGGTTCTCACTAAATAACCAGGGAGAACCCGAGTACTCGGGTTCTCCCTGAACTCGGGTTCTCCCCGTGACATATGTATTCGCCACCCTGGGGGCGGCGAAAAAATTTGAGCCAATAAAGTCTTTCCATGTATCATTGTCGTGTGCAAATTTCAGCGAAATTCCTTTGAAACAAGCTTAGAGTAAAAACTGGGTACCTGATGATGGTTGATTGGCATTGCATAATGTGTTGTGCATTTGAGGAGTATATTCAATAGTGTGTCAGCTCAGAAAGAATAGAAAATTGAGCATTTCTTCGGGTAGCATCACCGCAGTTACCTCGAGTTTCCAAGTTAAAGATTGTGCCATGCTTGGGCAGTCGATGCCTGTAAGGCGCATTGGTGGGCACTCATACGTGTAGCCGCCAACCGGGGAGGGGGGGGGGGGGGTCGGGGGGGGGGGGGGGTATAGGACCCCTCAGGGGGGGGGGGTCTAGGGCCCCCGGAGGGTGGGGGGGGGTCAAATGACCTAAAAATTTTGCTAAAAAAGTACCAAAAAATGAGAAAATTTTGCAAAAATAGACCAAAAAGTGCCAAAAATCGCTTAATTTTTGTCAAAAACGTCCAAAATATAGCGCCGCAGGCGAAAATTTTGCTATTTTGAAGCGCCGCAGGCGAAATTTTTGCCATTTTTAAGCGCTGCGGGCGAAAATTTTTGAAAATCCTAGGGGGGGTCTTTGGGTATGTAGGGGAGGGCGGTACCTGGGGGGGTGTAGGGGGGGCCCACCTCCGGCTAGGGGGGGGGGGGGGCTTCCCCCCCCCCCCCCCACGCCCCCCCCCCCCCGGCAACACGTATGTGGGCACTGATCCATAAATGGATCAGGAATGTTCGCCGCAGGTTCACTTTGGAATGAAGATGGTCTAAATGTGACGACACCCTTTTCTTTTGGGTAAGAAATGTGGACGGTTGTGGTACCGTTGCTGTAGATTGCATAACCGCACAATGAACAGAATTGTTGCGTTGCGTTTTCGATCGAATAGGTGGCAACAAGCTGTGTGTGTAAAAAGTTCAACCTATACCTTGTGTCCGTCAGATTTTGGTAAACAGTAGAGTGAACTTTGTACACATCGTTAGCCGCATCTGGAGAAAGTGTCTTGAGAACGTGTGCCTTAATCCCAAGTGCAGCTATCCCCACGATACGCTTATCTGTACAGCTGATCTAAAGCTCAGTGATATCGCCGCGTTCGCTAGATGTTATCGGCATGATACGACGCCGTTTGTCTGGTGTTTCCTACCGGTGTGAAAACGTCACATCCAACAAAAAACTTGCCAAAAGTTTGGTGCGGTCGTTCTTTATCAGAAATCCCTCTTGGCGTACGCGCTTTCTATTTTACGTTCACATTAATCAATCAACAAAAGTTTTGCAATTTACGAAATTTTGACATTTCTGTCAAATGTTGAACATTTCTATCAGATTTAGTATTTGCAAAAAATTTCTTGCATGTCACTATTTATCCGTAGTCTCTGCGCTTACAATTTCTGAAGAAATTCTGCCGCTAGCCCATCAGATGAAAATGTCGATTTTGACATTTTTTAAATATTTAATTCTAAACTTCTCAAAATTGCAATCTATTTAAGCTGTAAAACTGTATCACAAATTCTTATTGGCATATGGCCTTGCCATTTCTGGATTCACATTCGTCAATAAATGACTTTCTATTTTTGTCATTTTATGGAATTCGAACAAAATATTTGCGTATTTCTATCAAATTTCGCACTTCCAAAAATATTCTTTTGTGTTACAAATTATCCGCTGTCTATGCCCTTTCCATTTCTGAAGAAATTTTGCCGCTAGCCCATGAGACGAAAAAGTCGATTTTGACATTATTTATTTTTAATCCTAAATATCTCGAAATTGCGATTTATTAAAACTGCAAAACAATGTCAGATATTCTTGTTGACATACGGCCTTACCATTTCTGCATTCACATTCGTCAATAAATGACGTTCTATTTTTGTCAATTCGAGGAATTCGACAACTAATCGCGTATTTCTATCAAATTCCACATTTGGAAAAATTTTCTTTTGTGTTACAAATTATCTGCGGTCTATGCCCTTGCCATTTCTGAAGAAATTTTGTCGTTAGCTCATCGGGTGAAAAAGTCGATTTCTGACATTTTTGAATTTCAATTGTGAATATCTCAAAAATGCGCAATTAGCAACAGAAACGGACATCGGATCCATGCTCAGCGACCTTGACTCTACTTGACCACATGTGCCACATATCTTACTTCTGTGCGACGGACAGACAGACAGACACACACACAGACACACATTGTCATCCGTATATATACACCTCGCCGCGCTGAGGCGCGGCGAAAAAACACGTTGCCGTACACATCCATGGAAAGATATTGCTAAGTTTTAGCCATTTGAAAATGCCCAAATCTGACATATGTGACAAAACCATTGAAAATATCCCTAAGTTCTTGAATTCTAAAATCTGAAACTGCTTCATAATTACTTGACATACTACGCCCGATACACCGACGCAAAGATATTTTGAAATTCAAGTTGTTTGAAGTTGTCAAAATTTGGCAATTTTGAGAAAAACCTTGAAAATATTCCTTAATTCGTTAATTATAAAATATAGAACTACTTGCTAAATAGTTGGCAGACTATGCCCGACACAACCATGCAAAGACATTCTAAAATTTAAGCTATTTGAAATTGTCGAGTTTTGGGAATTTTAACAATACCCTTGAAAATATACCTAATTTCGTGAATTATAAAATCTGAAACTATTTGTTAAATGCTTGACAGACTATGCTCCATACATTCGTGCAAAGAAATTTTGAAATTTAAGCGGTTTGAAATTGCCAAAAATTGGGATTTTGACAAATCCATTGAAAATATCCCTAATTTCGTTAATTATAAAATCTGAAACTAATTGTTAAATGCTTGGCAGACTACGCTCCATACATTCATGCAAAGAAATTCTGAAATTTAAGCTGTTTGAAATTGTCGAAATATGGGACTTTCTACAATACCCTTGAAAATATCCCTAATTTCGTTAATTATAAAATTTGAAACTATTTGATAAATACATGGCAGACTATGCTCGCTACATCCGTGCAAAGAAATTTTGAAATTTAAGCTGTTTGAAATTGTCGAAATTTGGGGATTTTGACAAAACCCTTGAAAATATCCCAAATTTTCTGAAACTATTTGCTAAATACTTGGCAGACTATGCTCGACACAGCCGTGCAAAGAAGTTTTGCAATTTAAAAGCCGTTTGAAATTGTCGATATTTAAAATTTTGACAATACCCTTGAAAATATCCCTAATTTCGTGAATTAGAAATTCCGAAACTATGTCACAAATTCATCGCGTCTTATGCCCTTTCCATTTCAGCAAAAACTTTGCCGATACGACTTGTAAATAAAGGTGTCATTTTTGACAATTTTCTATTTTAATTGTAAATATCTCGAAATAGTGAAATTACCAACAGAAACGGACAACGACACGTTACTCAGCGCATTCGACTCCATCGGATGGCGCTTACCATCATGACTAGTTGTTCCGGACTTACGCACACACACACCCACACACACACACACACACACGCACGCACGCACGCACGCACACACGCACACACGCACGCACGCACGCACGCACGCACGCACGCACGCACGCACGCACGCACGCACGCACGCACGCACGCACGCACGCACGCACGCACGCACGCACGCACGCACGCACGCACACACACACACACAAAATAGCGTCACATATATACCCGCCGCCCTGGGGGGGGGGGGGGGGGGGGGGGGCGAAAAAGCTTCGTTTAAAACCTGTGACACCACGTTGGCATTAGTGTAAATTTGAGAGCGTGTGCGCGATAATGTGCACTGGATAGTGAAGTGCCGCTAGATATTTAGTCGACAATCTCTGGTGGGGTGTCGCCGCAATTGATCTTGGATTTGTTCGTGGTACCTGATCCACATATGGATCAGGAGAATCGCCGCAGGCACACTTTGCGCTTATAATTGTGGCAACTGATCCATAAATGGATCAGAGAAATTCGCCGCAGGCACACAGTGCAATAAAAGCGTCTAAATGAGACGACGCCCTATTGAAAAGGGTATAAATGGGACGACGCCCTATTGAAAAGGGTATAAATGGGACGATGCCCTATTCTTTTGGGCTCAGGGCCCGATGCATCCACACAAAGATTTGTTGAAGTTTAAGCTGCTTGAAATTGTCGAAATTTTAAAATTCTGACAAAAACCTTGAAAATATACCTAAATTCTTTAATTATAAGATTTAGAACTACTTGCTAAATACTTGGCAGACTATGCCCGACACAACTATGCAAAGACATTTTGAAATTTAAGCTGTTTGAAATTGTTGAAATTTGGTAATATTGCCAAAAACCTTGAAAATATCCCTAATTTCGTTAATTATAAAATCTGAAACTATTCGTTAAATGCTTGGCAGACTATGGTTCATACCATCGTGCAAAGAAAGTTTGAAATTTAAGCCATTTAAAATTGTCGTAATTTGGGAATTTTAACAAAAAACCTTCAAAATATCCCAAAATTCGTTAATTATAAAATCTAGACCGAGTTGCTAAATACTTGGCAGCCTATGCCCGACACAGCCATGTAAAGAAATTATGAAATTTAAGCCGTTTGACATTGTCGAAATTTGGGAATTTTGACAATACCCTTGAAAATATCCCTAATTTCAATAATTATAAAATCTGAAACTATTTGATAAACGCTTGGCAGACTATGCTCGACACATCCGTGAAAAGAAATTTTAAAATTTAAGCTGTTTGAAATTGTCGAAATTTGTGGATTTTAACAAAATCTTAAAAATATCCTAAATTTCATTAATTATATTTACTGAAACTATTTGCTAAATACTTGGCAGACTATGCTCGATACATCCGTGCAAAGAAGTTTTGTAATTCAAGCTGTTTGAATTTGTCGAAATTTGGGAATTTTGACAAAAACCTTGAAAATATCCCTAATTTCGTGAATTCCAAAATCAGAAACTATGTCACAAATTCATCGCGTCTTATGCCCTTTCCATTTCAGCAAAAACTTTGCCGGTACGACTTGTAAATAAAAGTGTCATTTTGACATTTTCATATTTTAATTGCAAATATCTCGAAATAGCGAAATTAGCAACAGAAACGGAAATCGACACGTTACTCAGCGCATTCGACTCCATCGGGTGGCACTAACCGTCATGTCTAGTTTTGTGACACACACAGACAGAAACACACACGAACAGACATTAGCGTCCGTATATATACTCGCCCCCCTGGGGGGCGGCGAACAAGCTTTGTCTAAAAACTGTGGCACCACGTTGGCATCAGTGTAAACTTGAGAGCTTGTGCGCGATAATGTGCGCTGGATAGTGAAGTGCCGCTAGACATTTAGTCGACAATCTGGTGGGGTATCGCCGCAATTGGTCTTGGATTTGTTTGTGGTACCTGATCCACATATGGATCAGAAGAATCGCCGCAGGCACACTTTGCGCTTATTATTGTGGCAACTGATCCATAAATGGATCAGAGAAATTCGCCGCAGGCACACAGTGCAATAAAAGCGTCTAAATGAGACGACGCCCTATTGAAAGGAGGTATAAATGGGACGACGGCCTATTGAAAAGGGTATAAATGGGACGACGCCCTATTGAAGAGGGTATAAATGGGACGACGCCCTATTCTTTTGGGCTTAGCGCTCGATGCATCCACACAAGGATACAGTATGTTGACATTTAAGCGGCTTGAAATTGTCGAAATTTAGAAATTCTGACAAAAACCTTGAAAATATACCTAAATTCTCTAATTATAAAACTTAGATTGAGTTGCAAGATACTTGGCAGCCTATGCCCGACACAACGAAATTATAAAATTTAAGCTGTTTGAAATTGTCGAAATTTGAGAATTTTGACAATACCCTTGAAAATATCCCTAATTTCGTTAACTATAAAATCTGAAACAATTTGATAAATACTTGGCAGACTATGCTCGACACATCCGTGAAAAGAAAATTTGAAATTTAAGCTGTTTGAAATGGTCAAAATTTGTGGATTTTGACAAAATTTTTAAAAATATCCTAAATTTCCTTAATTATATTCGCTGAAACTATTTGCTAAATACTTGGCAGACTATGCTCGATACATCCGTTCAAAGAAGGTTTGAAATTTATGCTGTTTGAATTTGTCGAAATTTGGGAATTTTGACAAAAACCTTAAAAATATCTCTAATTTCGTTAATTATAAAATCTGAAACTATTTGATAAATACTTGGCAGACTATGCTCGACACATCCGTGAAAAGAAATTTTGAAATTTAAGATGTTTGAAATTGTCGAAAATTGTGGATTCTAACAAAATCCTTAAAAAATATCCTAAATTTCGTTAATTATATCCGCTGAAACTATTTGCTAAATACTTGGCAGACTATGCTCGATACATCCGTTCAAAGAAGTTTTGAAATTTAAGCTGTTTGAATTTGTCGAAATTTGGGAATTTTGACAAAAACCTTAAAAATATCCCTAATTTCGTGAATTCCAAAATCCGAAACTATGTCACAAACTCATCGCGTCTTATGCCCTTTCCATTTCAGCAAAAACTTTCTCGATGCGACCTGTAAATAAAAGTGTCATTTTTGACATTTTCATATTTTAATTGCAAATATCTCGAAATAGCGAAATTAGCAACAGAAACGGACAACGGCGCGTTACTCAGCGCATTCGACTCCATCGGGTGGCACTAACCGTCATGTTTAGTTTTGTGACACACACACACACAGACACATAGTTCGGTCGCGATTGCTCCTCCTCCTCCTGGAGGCCATCGCCATGGAGAAGAGGGCCCCACCAGCAGAAGCATGATTGGCAACCAAACTTTGATTATTCACTACGCAAGATTGGTGCAAGCTACGAAAGTCGTTCTTGCGTCATTTTAAAGCTTGCTGTTTTCTCTTTCGAATGCTATTTCGCCAGCCTCCATCGAGCGTCCCACGCGCGAGCCGCAGCCGCCCAAATGTGGCTTGGTCGTCAATTTTGACCGATTTTGCGTTTCGCGCTCGCATTTGCGCGTGGGTTGAGATAGAGTGCTGAATTTTTGCATCCGAGTTGTGAAGACATTAGGCTACCATGTGTGCGCGTATGACTTCGCTACCTTTTACACAGCGTGCTGTGAAGGAGGGGTCTGGAGTTTCGAAAGACCCGGTATAGTAAACTTTGTACACACCATTAGCCGTATCTAGCGAAGGTATCTTGAGAACGTATACCACCTCCCAAGTGCAGCTATTCACACGATACGGTTGTCTGTACAGCTGATCTAAAGCTCAGTGATATCGCCGCGTTCACTATATGTTATCGGCATGATACGACGCCGTTCATATGAAGTTTTATACCTGTGGGAAGACGCCACATCGAACAAAACACGTCCCAAATGTTTGGTGCAGGTGTTCTCTACCAGGAATTTCGTTTGATGTACGCATCTCTTGCGTTATGGCGTTCTATGTTTGTCAATGGGTATATGAAATTTTGGCAAATAATAGCTTATTTCTATGAAATTCCACATTTGCAAAGAAATTCTCTTCTGTTACAAATTATCTGCGTCTATGCTCTTCCCATTTCTGAAGAGATTTCGCCGCTAGCTCATCAGGCGAAAAAGTCAATTTTTGACATTTTCATTTTTTAATTGTAAATATGTCTAAATTGCAATTTAATAAAACTGTAAAAAGATGTCACAAATTCTTACTAACATACGGCCATTCCATTTCTGTATCCACATTCGTCAATAAATGACGTTTTATTATTCTCAATTTGTGGAATTTTGACAAATAATCGCGTATTTCTATAAAATTCCACACTTGCAAAAAATTTCTTTTGTGTTACAAATTATCCGCGGTCTATGCTCTTTCCCTTTCTGAAGAAATTTCACCGCTAGCTCATCAGGCGAAAAAGTCGATTTTCGACATTTTCATTTTTTAATTGTAAATATCTCTTAATTGCAATTTAATAATATTGTAAAAATATGTCACAAATTCTTACTGACATACGGCCTTTCCATCTCTGTATTCACATTCGTCAATAAGTGACGTTTTATTTGTGTCAATTTGTAGAATTTTGACAAATAATCGCGTATTTCTATAAAATTCCACGTTTGCAAAAAATTTCTTTTGTGTTACAAATTATCCGCGGTCTATGCTCTTCCCATTTCTGGAGAAATTTCGCCGCTAGCTCATCAGACGAAAAAGTCGATTTTCGACATTTTTTAATTTTAAATGTGAATATCTCGAAAATGCGAAATTAGCAACAGAAACGGACATCGGATCCGTACTCAGTGACCTTGACTCTACTTGACCGCATATGTCATATATCTTCCTTCGGTGGCACGGACGGACACACACACACACACACAGACGGATATTGTCATCCGTATATATACGCCTCGCCGCGCTGAGGCGCGGCGAAAAACGGTGGCACCACGTTGGCATCAGTGTAAACTTGAGAGCGTGTGCGCGATAATGTGCACTGGATAGTGAAATGCCGCTAGACATTTAGTCGACAATCTGCTGGGGTATGGCCGCAATTGATCTTAGATTTGTTCGTGGTACCTGATCCACACATGGATCAGAAGATTCGCTGCAGGCACACTTTGCGCTTATAATTGTGGCAACTGATCCATAAATGGATCAGAGAAATTCGCCGCAGGCACACAGTGCATTAAAAGCGTCTAAATGGGACGACGCCCTATTGAAAAGGGTATCCCTTTCATGGTCAGCGACGTCCGTCACACGTCGCGTTCAGGTCATGGCCAAGATACAGAGGCGCCCAGCATCTTGGGCAAGATGGCCAAAACTTGGCCAACTTTCGTGAGCTTCAAATCTTGAGCATGATGCAACAAGGCGAGTCCACCACAGATGGGTGAAACAGAAACTTTGGCAAGATGCGCACAAGATGGGCAAGATTCAAAGCAGTTGATTTGTCAGAAACATGCTCAAGTTTTCAGAGTGGAATGGCCCCAGAACACTAAAAACGTCAAACGAAACAGCGATACAATCACTTGAGAAAGTGAGACACATTGTCGTCTGTATGGAAGCGCTCCATGCAGGTGATATTGGAACCATTGACGCAATTGTAGTGTAAAAAACGCCGCATATCCAACAGAAGTGTGTAGTTCTAGATCTGGAAGTGCGGGTGGTGCATCACACAGAGTTCTCTATCTTTGTAGGTCATGTATCTTCCGAAATGTCCCAGCTCCCAGTGGGTTCTCAACTTCAGTATTTCCTCTTTTGAGTGGACTGGCAGCCTTCTGTCTACTTCTTCCTCTGTTGGCTGATATTCCTCCTTTGATGAAGTGATTTTCAAATTTCTGCCAAGGCCATTAGACCTTTCACAATGTCCCTGAGAGCAACAACTGCTGCCAAGAACCTGTTATTCCCAAATGAAATTGGCACCATCTTGTGTGCTTTGAACATCGTCACCATCCCTCACCACATCACCATCCATTATGCCTACAACTACAATGTGACATTTGGACATTACGACTACTACGAAAGCCAAGACTGCAACTTGGGCAACTTTTAGCAGTGTGACAAATATAAGAAACAACACCAAGTTATCACAGATTGTTCTTGCCCAAGTTTTCTATACCTCCTGCTCCAGTTTTCCATCAAGTGTATCTTGCCCATGTTTCGCCGAGTTTTCGTGAATCTTGCCCAAGTTTCTGAAACATGCCCATCTTTCAATAATTTTCATCTTTTTGCGAGTTTTTGCATTTTTTCACGAATCATGGCCATAACGATCAGCATCATGGCCATGTTGTATGGCTGACCACAAAAGGGGTATAAATGGGACAACACCTTATTCTTTTGGGCTTAGGGCCCGATGCATCCACACAAAGATTTAAGCTGCTTGAAATTGTCGAAATTTTGAAATTCTGACAAAAACCTTGAAAATATACCTAAAGTCTAGAACTATTTGGTAAATACTTGGCAGACTATGCTCGACACATCCGTGTAACGAAATTTTGAAATTTAAGCTGTTTGAAATTATCGAAATTTGGGGATTTTAACAAAATCCTTGAAAATATCCCAAATTTCGTTAGTTATATCTCTGAAACTATTTGCCCCAACCTGGTTTCTACCTGGTTTATGGCACGTTCAGTGCTGTGTCGGTGCTTCCATCAATAAAACCGTCCATCCATTCATTCATTCATTTTAAAATCCGAAACTATGTCATAAATTCATCGTCTCGTCGTCAAAGTCACAGTCAAAGTTCGTACGCCAAAGTCACAAAAATATCTCAATTTCATAGTAGTTCGCGGACTATACACCATTCATCATACAGTAGTTGTTGATTTGCCGAATTGCCATTTGCGACGATATTTGCTAATTCTGACTCGTTGCTCACTTCGAGAAACGATAAGCCGCTACGGCAATGTCTCTTAAATTATACCATATCAAAAAGAAAATGGCAAAAATACAGAAATGCGCAGCAAAACAGCAAAATGCTCGCCGAGGCTCGCACCTCGGCTTGCTCGCGCGGTTTGTTCGCGCGTCGGACGCTCTAGGCGCCTACGCCATGCTGTCGCATCGCAGCTAATCTCAAAACGACGTTCTTATAGGCTGGATTTGGCGATTACGGTCTTTACAGCGCGTCTGCTCATCGCTGCTCTTTCTCTATACACGCGAACACCTATATTCTCAAATGCGCTTTTAATTCCTCTGGCAGTTTTCCAGTTGGGCTTGACGCGGTGGAGGAGCGTATTCATGGCACGCAGCAATGGCCAGGCATCGCTGTTTGCGCTACAGGGCAAAGCAGGGAAGGGGGTCAGCCGGCCTAAGCAGGAGGTGAATTATATGGAGGAGTGTTTATTCCACTTACTGCGCGACCACCAACTTCAGGGCGCGTTCCGCGCGCCCTGAAGTCGGTCACCGGTCGCGTTAAGCCTAAGCTTCGACCCACCAGACTGCGACGCTGACTGACTCTTGTGCAGCGTGGGCGCAGGGCGAGCCTAAGCATAGCCTGAATTAAAAGGAATATGCAGCTGCCAAAGGCTAGCAATGTATTCAAATAAAGAATGCGTTTAAAAGCAGTTTAAAAGCTGCACATATTTATCCTCTTTTAATTATAAGCAGCTGGGCGCGTGAAACACATACCCCGCGCTCGCGCCCACCGCCCCCTCCCATCTGCGAGAATACGGGATTTCCCTAGATCAGTTAGGGAAATCCCGTATATACGGGATTTCACTGAAACGTCTAGGGAATTTCCGCATATACGGGATTTCCCTAAATACGGGAATTCCCGGTGACATGTATACTCGCCGCCCTGGGGGGCGGCGAAAAACAAGCTTAGAGTAAAAACTGGGTACGCGATGATGGTTGATTGGCATTGCATAGTGTGTTGTGCATTTGAGGAGTATATTCAAGAGTGTGTCAGAATACAAAGTTGAGCATTTCTTTGGGGAGTTTCGCCGCAGTTACCTCGAGTTTCCAAAGGTAGTTTGTGCCAATCTTGGGCAATCGTTGCCTATAAGGCGTATTGGTGGGTACTGATCCATAAATGGATCAGGAATGTTCGCCGCAGGTTCACGTTGGAATGAAGAGGGTCTAAATGGGACGACGCCCTTTTCTTTTGGGTCACAAATGCCAGCGGTTACGATACCGTTGCTGTAGATTGCAGAACCGCACCGTAATTGCCGCGTTTCGTGTTCGATCGAATGGGTGGCAAAACATACGTTGCACGGCATTTTCTATACCGAGACGGCAGAGACGGCGGAGACGGCAGAGAACCGAGATGGCAGATTTGAAATTGCCATTACAGTACTTATTGATTAATTCCTTTCAATTGTCATTCCTACTGTATGAGTCACATTTAATTCTAGTAGTATTCGACGACCCAAAGACCCACGACCTAATCAACAATCCGCGACCCAAATGAGACAAGTGATACGTGACATATGTAGGTGCAGCTCAGGGGTGGATGGGGGGGGGGGGGGGGGTGGGGTGGAACCCCCTCCTGGACATGGCGTCGACTAAAAAGTTTTCTTTCTGGTACCCCCTGGCAGCTGAAAATCCAGAAAAGGTTGTAAAAATCCCAAATTTCTTCAGTTTTTGGTAGTTTTTGGTCTGATTTTGTCCAAATTTTCGCCTGCGGCGCTATATTTCGTCTATTTTTACACAAATTAGCGTATTTTGACCGAATGTCGGTGTTTCGAACACTTTTTGGCCATTATTATGCTCCACAAAAAGTGTGGAGTATATAGCATTTGTGCACGAAAGCAGAAAATTGCAACGGATGTAGCTCGCGCGTGAAGCGGCCGATTTGCAAACGGTCTTTTGCGTTAGGTAGGCGTAGTGGGTGGGCAACCTGCACGACAAATGGGGTCACGCTCCGGGACCCCGTTTACCCGGGAAATTCAAAAATTTAAATTTTCAAAGTACTGGAAAATGGGTTAAACAAGGTAGAACTCGAAAAAGTTGCATATAATGGTATATACTATCTTTTGATATGTTGTAGTACTCGATAGGGCCGAGGGTGGAAAAAAAATTGGATCGCTGCGGGACCCATTTTGGCGCCAAATTTGAAAAATTCGCAAATTTTTGCTATTTTCCGACTTTGACGGTTTGCTGTGCGCGATAGGTAGCAGCTAGAGCGGCGAGACCACTCTTGTTGCTCCTTCCCAGATGTCCTCTATCGATTGAGCCATGTACGGAGAAAATCGGTTGAGACACGGTTTAAAAGTGGTTTCAAGCGATTCTACGTTGAAATCTGGCCCAGAAAAGTGTTTTTGGCAAATTCGCAGAGCTACAAGCTACAGTAACCCTGCCGCGTCCATTTGAATACTGGGTGTCAGGTCGACTTTCGCGACATTATACTCGATTTCAACCGAGGAGGCGATTTTCAACCGAAATGGGCGTCCAAAATCGAAAATAGTTTTTTTTCACTTGAGACATAGCACTTTTGTGACATAGCTCACGAACGATGGTAGCGATCTCGGCGATTTTTCTGTACGGTAATGCAAATGTCCATGCCGATCAGAAAAGTTTGCGAGAATCCACCACCGACAACTCGAGTTATGATTTTTTTATAGTCAGAAAAAAAGTTGAAAATTGGTATGTTCTAAAATTTGGGTCGTGGGTAGTTGGGGCGTGGAATACTAATAGAATTTAATGTGACTTTTACAGTACGACAACAATTGAAAGGAATATATGTCAGTACTGTAATGGTAACTTTCAAATCTGCCATCTCGGTTTAGTGCCGTCTCTGCCGTCTCAGTATAGAAAATGCCCGTTGCACGACACATTCATGGAAAAATATTGCTTAGTGATAGCCATTTGAAAATGCCGAAATCTGCTTATTTGACAAAACCCTTGAAAATATCCCTAATTTCTTGAATTCTAAAATCTGAAACTGTTTCATGGTACTTGACATACTACGCCCGGTATATCCACGCAAATATATTTTGAAATTTAAGTTGTTTGAAATTGTCGAAATTTTGGCAATTTTGAGAAAAACCTTGAAAATATCCCTAAATTCGTTAATTATAAAATATAGAACTATTTGCTAAATAGTTGGCAGACTATGCCCGACACAACCATGCAAAGACGTTCTGAAATGTAAGCTATTTAAAATTATCTAAATTAGGAAATTTTAACAATACCCTTGAAAATATTCATAGATTCGTTAATTATAAAATCCGAAACTATTTGTTAAATACATGGCAGACTATGCTCGATACCTCCGTGCAAAGAAACTTTGAAATTTAAACTGTTTGAAAATGTCGAAATTTGGGGATTTTGACAAAACCCTTAAAAATATCCTAAATTTCATTAATTATAATCTCTGAAACTATTTGCTAAATACTTGGAAGACTATGCTCGACACATCTGTGCAAAGAAGTTTTGAAATTTAAGCTGTTTGAAATTGCCGAAATTTGGGAATTTTGAAAATACCCTTTAAATATCCCTAATTTCGTTAATTATAAAATCTGAAACTATTTGATAAATACTTGGTAGACTATGCTCGACACATCCGTAAAAAGAAATTTTGAAATTTAAGCTGCTTGAAATTGTCGAAATTTGGGGACTTTGACAATACCCTTGAAAATATCCCTAATTTCGTTAATTATAAAATCTGAAACTATTTGATAAATGCTTGGCAGACTATGCTCGACACATCCGTAAAAAGAAATTTCAAAATTTAAGCTGTTTGAAATTGTCGAAATTTGGGGATTTTAACAAAATCCTTAAAAATATCCTAAATTTCGTTAATTATATTCGCTGAAACTATTTGCTAAACACTTGGCAGACTATGCTCGATACATCGGTGGGAAGAAGTTTTGAAATATGAGCTGTTTGAATTGTTCGAAATTTGGGAATTTTGACAAAAACCTTGAGAATATCCCTAATTTGGTGAATTCCAAAATCCGAAACTATGTTACAAATTCATCGCGTCTTACGCCCTTTCCATTTCAGCAAAAACTTTGCCGATACAACTTGTAAATAAAAGTGTCATTTTTGAAATTTTCATATTTTAATTGTAAATATCTCGAAATAGGGAAATTAGCAACAGAAACGGACAACGGCACGTTACTCAGCGCATTCAACTCCATCGGATGGCACTAACCGTCATGTCTAGTTTTGTGACACAGACACACACACAAACGGACATTAGCGTCCGTATATATACTCGCCGCCCTGGGGGGCGGTGAACAAGCTGTGTGTGTAAAAAGTTCAACCTATACTTTGCGTCTGTCAAATTTTGGTGAACAATATAGTGAACTTTGTACACATCGTTAGCCGCATCTGGAGAAAGTGTGTTGAGAACGTGTGCCACAAACCAAGTGTAGCTTTTCCCACGATACGGTTGTCTGTACAGCTGATCTAAAGCTCAGTGATATCGCCGCGTTTGCTATATGATATCGGCATGATACGACGCCGTGTGTCTGGGCATTGTCAAATGTACACGCATCTGGTCTGTGCAGATTAAAACTGACGCGTCTTAAGCGGATCAGGCTTGATAGTACGGTAACACTAACTACAACTAGCTCTTACTAAGTTAGCACTAAGTTGCGGTATTCCTTACACAGTGTGTTGCTATGCTGGCACTAAGTTCTATACATTGTGTACTTGCGAAAATAAACGCAACGCAATCGATCGAGGAAGAAATGAGAAGGCCAAACGCTCCCGAATTTTCTCCGCCGGACTGTCAAGTTCGCAGTGAGCAGAAATCGTGAAGGGATCAGCCAGACGGGGCCGGCCGGACCGCATATTTGTCGGACATTTGCTGCGACATGCTAAGGTAGAGTCGTCGTGACGTGATGCTCGCTCAGTGGCGTAGTCATACTTCGCTGGTTGGCGAGGCAAAACAATATGGAAGACAATTTTTCCGTTTTGGTGCTAATTCGTCCAAAATTAGCGCCG
>JASAMZ010009373.1:0-10785 GCA_030248115.1 Linhomoeus sp. GSCO2_2 | reverse complement strand
GGGGTATGGGGGGTACCCTTTCGGCTAGGGGGGGGCTTACCCCCCCCCCCCCCGGTTACACGTATGCGGAGAAGAATTCACCCCCCGCCCGTGGGACAAGAAACTCGCCTGGCTGTAACTTTTGCTATACTGAACCGATTTTCACCAAATTCGGAATTTAATCTCTTTATGATAAAGCCCTTTAGTGTAGCAAATTTCAGCAATTTCCCTTTAGTACCGCCTGAGAAATAAATATCGTGATGGTGGGAAAAGGTACGCGCGGCCGAGATGGAACATATTATGGTTTGGCGCTTATGGTTTGGTGATACACAGATGGTCGCTTCAATTTGGCAAGGTAGGATTGATTAGTGTAATCACCGCACAATGCCAGATTTCAGAAGCACAAATATCCATGCAGCCTACAACAGGTGGATGAGAGTGTGAGAGAGTGGTCTGTCGCTGCATCCCCCTTCCTCCTCCTCAGAGGCGGCCTCGCTCGCAGGCGAAGTAGCGGGTGTATGTGCAGGGGACGTCGTACCATTTGTTGTCGTTGCCGTAGAAGAAGACGCAGTCGAAGCCGTTACCACCACTATCATTGGGTTGGCCGCTCCCCCACTGCGTGTATGTGGCGGGGCTGTTGTCTGTCCAGCGGTAGTCTCCCTCTCGGGCGATGTCGTTGAGACCGATCCACACGTAGCCTCCATCCACCACTGAAACAGAGGCAGGGAAGTGTGTGTCTGCCTCAGCGGCCACAAGAGAAATGTCACTATATGGTATTGGTCGACCTTTTGCCGTAGAAGCAGTGTAGTAAGAACTAAGAACACGAGATATGTGGTGACTGAGTACGGCGAGAGATCGAATTGCCCAGCGGGAGTTACAATACAAATCTCAACTCGTTAGCCTGATGAACATATGCGGTCATTTGCCAAATGTCCGACAAATGTTGTTCGCCCCATTGATATTTCAAAATCCATTTTGACCCACCGGTCGAAATGAACCAGCCGAACAAAATCTGGCGAACAAATTTGTTTGACGCAAACGGCCGCATAATTATGTTCACCAGGTTAAAACCGGAGCCAACTTTTTCACATGTCATGAATGAAAGGTACTCTGTGCTCCATCAATTCCAGTTGTGGTCACCAGGATTATGCTCACGTCTGGCAAGAATGTTGTTGAGTTCCCGTGTCTTGGGATTGAAGAGGTCTCCTCCGAAATAATTTCGGCAAAAACTTGTCGCTTCTTGCCAAGTTCTGTGGAGAAACAGAAATCGTCGATAAGAAGAACATGGGAAACGACACGAGTTCCAAGTAGCTAACTTATGCGTTCTGAGTAAGCCGATACAGAGATTGCCGGATAACTTCCATCCAAATGGGCAGGGGGCGGAGCCACGCAGCTGTGTCAATATGCCGTCGATGCCGTCCAGTCGCCGACGGTGGTCGTTGTCTGTGCCCCGGAGCCCGTCCAGCTTTCTGTCGTGCTTCTGGGCGCTGGTCACCAGACCGTCGACACGGCCGCTGATGCCGTCCACCTGTTGTGCACCAAGCTAACATACACGCGCAAAAGATGTTGTCTTTCGGTAGCGTTAGAAAGGAACGCTTTTCGTAGTCTATTTAGCTCCCCCACCCCCACACCTCTTGCACATTGTTAGATCGTTTGGAGTTGAAATTGAATTGAAAGCAAAACACGGAAGATGGAAGTCCACAGTATGAGGATTGAAAGTCCTTTATTTCTATTCACCGTCTGAGCGTCTAGCCCAACTCTTTCTTAGTCAGCTGACCTGTTGTTGGGTCTCGTTTAGTTGACTCTTAACCTCTTCGTCAACCTCCTCCAGCTGTAATGAAGTTAATAGGGACGGGTCGTGTCTGGCACAAAGTGACTCAACTGTCATGCTCTCTGCTCTACTACTCTCTGGAAGCCCACCTCTTGTCTAGTGTCGTCCAGTCCAGTCTTGACCTCTCGTATCTCCTTCCTGATACTGTTCAGCAACTCGATCAGAGGCGGCGGCCTTCTCGTCGTCGTCGTCGTCTGGCCAATGACCAATTGAGCGATAGATGCGCTCAGCGCCACTGCAAGTTCAGTGTGTGTGTGTATACGAAGGCATTACTTTGTTATTCCTAGTGACGCAACAGTTGTGTCTCAAATACTTACATCCAGCGTGGGATTTCAAGGAAGCAACAACAATGGCACTGACCCAGAAGAATCAGCCGAGTTGCAGTCATGTCGTCCGTCTGCTACGCAGTTCGCTTGACCTTCACTGTTCGCGCTTCTTTCAGGTCAACTTCGGTCGGACAGAGGAATTGTATACGGTAGACTGTAGAAGTGTGAGTGACTGCAAGTGCGTCGGCGCGCGTCCCTTCGCTTTATGCAGCGGCTGAGTGGTGTGACTTCTCCCACTTTTCCTCTCGAATCCGCCGATAAGCGGCTGACACAACAAGACAGAGTTGGCTAATGGATTCTGGGGGTTCTGCGTGCGTCATTGGGTGGCACAGCGAAGTTTAATCTCATGCATATACAGTTATCGAGAACTATAACGGTGCACCTTCAGACAATTGTGGTAGGTACGCATTTCGGAGGCTATCACAGTGTCAATTGTGCACATGATGCGTTGCTCAGGTAGCTTCATGTTTGCTGCGTGCAAGCGTTTCGTATACAATATGTAGTAGCTGTACATAGTATTGTTTGATTGTGTTTCACTAGACTTAGACAGGGGCTCGGTTCTCTATTTGGCACGTACGGTATTGCAAGTTTACGTGCACATTCACGTTCCGACAACGCGACGGGCTATTCTTTGGCCCGCCGGTAAAGTCTAATGGACGGATGTTTGGGTCCAATCCTCTCCAGTCCATCGGTCGAAGTTCGGTCGTCTCTCTGGCGCCTTCCAAAGCCGCCCATAATCCCCAACGAAGGATTATGCAGCTTTCTACGCGAGGGAATTCGTAAGAGTGGAGGAGGGGGGGGGGGGGGGGGCTGAGTGCGTGTGCACTCTATGGTAGAGTTCGGGTGGAAGACGAAGACGGATGCCAACACCCTAACACAGTGACCTGAAGTGAAGACGGCGTCTCGGGCGGTTGTGTAACAGTAATGCTTCCATTAAGCACATCTGCTCGCCGTATTAGAGTCGAGAAATGACGCCCACTGCATGTTTTTTTCGCCGCGCCTCAGCGCGGCGATGTGTATATGTGACCGGGAGAACCCGTCTTCAGTGAAAACTCGGATATCCGGGTTTTCACTGAGTTGGTTAGTGAGAACCCGGATATCCGGGTTTTCACTGTTGAGTTAGTGAAAACCCGGATATCCGGGTTTTCACTGATCGGTTAGGGAAAACCCGGATAATTCTCCGATATACTCAAAATCGCGCAATACACTGCTATAACTTTTTTTCTATTGCCTGTAGGCCGTTTGGTTCCTTCCAAATCAGGCTATGCTTAGGCTCGCCCTGCGCCCACAGTCCACAAGAGTCAGTCGGCGTCGCAGTCTGGCGGGTCGAAACTTAGGCTTAACGCGACCGGTGACCGACTTCAGGGCGCGCGGAGCGCGCCCTGAAGTTGGTGGTCGCGCTAAGCCTCAGTTGAGACCCGCCAGGCGCGACGTCGACCGAGTTTTAGTGCAAACTGTAAGTGGGATAACCACTCCTCCATATACTTCGCCTCCTGCTTAGGCCGGCTGTGCCCCCTCCCTACTAGCGCTTGCGACAACTTTCAGTCACAAGCTGTAAGCGGGATGCACATTCCCTACACTTCGCCCCGTGTTGAACCAGACGTTCCAATTGGCCGCAAATCATGCGAAAAGCATGCGCATTGTGAAAGGGGCGGTTCGGCAAAGATGCAAGGTATTGCTAAGATCGCACGTTTCGCACTCCACGACGTTTGTTTTGCGCAATAAACAGCGCGATTTGCCATTCAGAAGCTCTTGTTTCGTCAGCAGTGTTGAAAACTATAGAAGGGTCGTTTTCTAGGCTATTTCTTGGAAAAGATTGATGAAAACACAGCTATCATGATTATCACGATCCTCAGACGAAATTTCGCATATCCGGGTTTTCACTAAACTTTCAGTGAAAACCCGGATAATTTGACATTATCCGGGTATTCACTAGCCCGTCAGTGAAAACCCGGATATCCGGGTTTTCACTAAGTCGACCAGTGAAAACCCGGATATCCGGGTTTTCACTGGATCCGGGTAGTCACGGTAACATATATATACAGATGACGATGTGTAGTCCGCGAACTTTTTTCGCCGCGCCTCAGCGCGGCGAGGTGTGTATATACGGATGACAATGTGTGTGTGTGTGTGTGTGTCTGTCTGTCTGTCCGCGCATCGAAATAAGATATGTGACATATGTGGTCAAGTAAAGTCAAGGTCGCTGAGTACGGATCCAGTATCCGTTCCTGTTGCTAATTTCCCAATTGCGAGATATTCGCAATTAAAATTCCAAAATGTCGAAAATCGACTTTTTCGCCTGATAAGCTAGCGGCGAAATTTCTTCGGAAATGGAAAGAGCATAGACCGTGAATAATTTGTAACACAAAAAAATTTTTTTGCAAATGTGGAATTTAATAGAAATACGCCATTATTTGTCAAAATTCCATAAATTGACACAAATAGAACGTCATTTGTTGACGAATGTGAATGCAGAAATGGATAGGTCGTACACCAATAAGAATTTGTGACATAGTTTTACAGTTTAGAAAAATTGCAATTTAGAGATATTTACAATTAAAATACGAAATTGTCGAAAATCGGCTTTTTCGCCTGATGAACTAGCGGCGAAATTTCTTCAGAAATGGCAAGCGCATAGACAACGGATAATTAGTATAACAAGAGAAAATTGTTGCGAATGTTAAATTTAAAAGAAATTGTCAAAATTTAATGGAAATGCCAAAATTCCATAATTGCCAAAACTGTTGTTATTGATGAATGTCAATGCAGAAATAAGAACGCTAAACGGAATTCTGGTAGAGAACGACTGCACCAAACAATTGGCAAGTTTTTTTGTTTGATGTGCGTATCCACACAGGTATAAAACTTCAGATGAACGGCGTCGTATCATGCCGATAACATATAGCGAACGCGGCGATATCACTGAGCTTTAGATCAGCTGTACAGACAACCGTATCGTGGGGATAGCTGCACTTGATTTGTGGTACACGTTCTCAAGATACCTTCTCTAGATAAGGCTAATGGTGTGCATAAAGTTCACTATTCTGTTCACCATATTTTCGCCGCGCCTCAGCGCGGCGAGGTGTATATATACGGTTGACAATGTCTGTCTGTGTGTCTGTCTGTCTGTGTGTCTGTCTGTGTGTCTGTCTGTCCGTGGCACCGAAGTAAGATATGTGGCATATGTGGTCAAGTAGAGTCGATGTCGCTGAGTACGGATCCGATGTCCGTTTCTGTTGCTAATTTCGCATTTTCGAGATATTTGCAATTAAAATTCGAAAATGTCGAAAATCGACTTTTTTGTCTGACGCGCTAGCCGCGAAATTTCTTCAGAAATGGAAGGAGCATGGACCGCGGATATTTTGTAACACAAAAGAAATTTTTTACAGATGTGGAATTTAATAGAAATACGCGATTATTTGTCAAAATTGCATAAATTGACTAAAATACAAAGTCATTTAATGACGAATGTGAATGCAGAAATGGAAAGGTCGTATGCCGATAAGAATTTGTGACATAGTTTTGAAGTTTTCCAAAATTGCAATTTCGAGATATTTTCAATCAAAATATGAAAATGTCGAAAATCGACTTTTTCACCTGATGATGCAGCGGCGAAATTTCTTCAGAAATGGAAAGAGTATAGACTGCGGATAATTTGTAACGCAAGAGAAATTTTTTGCAAATGTGGAATTTATTAGAAATACGTGATTACTTTTCAAAATTCCGTAAATCAACAAAATAGAACGTCGTTTTTTGACGAATTTGAACGCAGAAATGGTAAGGCCGTATGCCAATAAGAATTTGTGACATAGTTCTACAGTTTTGTTAAATTCCAATTTCGAGATATTTAGATTTAAAATGTAAGAAAATTTCAAAATCGAGGTTTTTGCCTGATGGCCAGAACAGCTGTTTATTGATGAATGTGCACTCGGAAACAGAAATGCGTATGCTGAAAACAGGAATTCGCTCGCACCAAACTTTTGGCAAGTTTGTTTGTTGGATGTGACGTTTTCACACAGGTAGGAAACATCAGATAAACGGCGTCGTATCATGCCGATAACATATAGCGAACGCGGCGATATCACTGAGCTTTAGATCAGCTGTACAGACAACCGTATCGTGGGGATAGCTGCACTTGGCATTAAGGTACACATTCTCAAGACACTTTCTCCAGATGCGGCTAACGATGCGTACAAAGTTCACTATGCTGTTCACCAAAATTTGACAGACACAAAGTATAGGTTGAACTTTTTACACACACAGCTTGTTTGACTGACACATTGTACAGGTTGAACTTTTTACACACACAGCTTGTTTGTCCCGCCGAAGTAAAACACGTGACAGATGGCGTCAGGCAGAGTCGATGTCGCCGATTACGGATCCGATGAGATTTGCTGTTGCTAATTTCAAAATGAGTGTGGGTGTAACGTTTGAAGTTTGAAATTTTTCGACAAATTATCTCTATTTGCAATGTTACGGTGCTTTCGGGGCATATCGATCGTGCGGACGTGCTAAAGCACCGTAGTCTACTGAATAGACGCCAACTGAGAGTATAAGAGCGCCCTTTCGAGAAGCGCTGTGATGCGACAGCATGGCGTAGGCGGGAAAGCCGCCGGATCGCGCGCAAAAACGTGCGAGCCGACCGAGGTTCGATCCTCGGCGACCATTTTGCTTTTTTTGCTGCGCTTTATTCTGGTTTTGTCATTTACGTTTTGACACCGAATTGCCAAACAATCTTCGGCGTAGCGGCTTCTGCTTTCTCCACGTCAGCAAAATTTGTTACATAACCTTAAATCTCTGTGTACAGTGCTACCGGTAGCGAGTTTCGTTGAAGACTGTACCTACGCTCACACAACCACCCCGTCGATTGGCATCTTGTCACACGATGGCGCCGATAAACACCCAGCGAAGTGTTGGCGTCCGTTTGTGTTGCTGAGTCGTCGTCGTAGTCGCGTCCGGTTGCTCCAAAAGTGGACCAAGTTGCTTACCGAGCTTCAAAGCTCTGATAGTTGTGTTCAGACGCTAGCAAGTTTCCATCTTTGGCAAGTTTTTTTGTTGGATGTGAGGATTTCACACAGCTAGAAACTTTAGATGAACGGCGTCGTATCATGGCGATAACATATAGCGAACGCGGCGAGATCAGTTGTACAGACAACCGTATCGTGGTAATAGCTGCACTTGGTTTATAGCAGACTTTCTCAAGCTAATTTCTCCAGATGCGGCTAATTATGTGTATTAAGTTCACCATACTGTTCACCAAGATGTGACAGACACAATGTATAGGTTGAACTTTTTACACACACAGCTTGTTGGCACTCCGCCGCTTGAAAAGCGAAGGAGTGCTATAGGAGCGGTAAAGCCTACAGTTAACATAACCAGAGCTAGCGCTCGCTAGGAAGCACTTAGGGAGCCAAATTTTTTTTTAAAAGATAGCTTATGACGACGCGCAGCGTGCTCGGGGGGTGAAAAAATTTCGGCGGTGGAAGAATTTTGCGAAAATTCAAAAATTCAAATTTTTGCTAAGTAAAAAAAAACAGGACGGCGTAACTTTCGCAAAAGTGGCTCGAATTTGGTGATTTTTGGATATGTTGTAGGCCTTTGGGTCCTCTACGAAGCGGGACCGGAACGGGCTCCCTAGGTGGTCCTTCGCGGGAGTACGGTAGAAAATTCAAAATTTTAAATTTTCCGACCTTTAAAAAATCGTAACTCGAGTTTGCGACGGTGGATCCTCGCCAATTTAATTTCTGACCTGGACACTTATATTGCCTTTCATTCGAGACCAAAACCGCCGAGATCGGTCTCGCCGTTCGGGAGATCCGCGGTGGCAAAAGTCCCGGGTCTCGAGCGGAAAATTGGGATTTTCGACTTTGAATGGATTTTTGAGCCGGAAAGCGTGCCTTTAGCGGCAAATTGACCGTTGCATCGTGTTCCGCGTTAAAAGCTGGTCTAGACGAAGTGTTTTGACCATTTTGAGGTACCGTATCCCGGCCGCGCCGAATTTTTGAATCCCGGGGTCAAATTTTCGAAATTGAGTTTTCACTTGTTTCGGGGGTTTTCGACGACGCTGAACACGAATCCGGTGTTTGTTTTGCGATTTGGGACGCCTTTACCCTGATTTTGGCACCCGGCCGGCCAAAAATTGGGTGCCGGGGTCGAATTTTAAAAATTGTGTTGACAGTTGTGTCTGGGCTTTCTGATGCCGCAGAACACAAATCTGGCGTTTGTTTGGCGATTTGCGGTGTATTTAGCCTAACTTCGGCCGAATATACTCACGCTCTGTAAAATTTAGCGAATCCGAAAATACCGTCCGCCATTGATTTTGCTGCGCCTGTACGCCGTCCATATAAGACGCGCTGAGAAAGGCGTCTACGCGCGCGCAATCGAACCGAGTTATAGGAGCGTCGTACTGTAGCACTACGGAAACCGACGCCGTCCACCCCAGCGGGGGAGCCCCCGCTGTGTAGCGTAGATAAGGCGCGCCTGTACAATTGGAGCGCCGCTGGCATTCTACATTGTGAGTGGCTATAGGCAGACAGCGGTCGGTACAGCCTGCGGTCATCGTCGTCAGTACAGCCTGCTCCAACGCGTCACTTGCGCCACATCGGCCTCTAAGTGTATGGCATCTGCTTAGGCCCGCCCCGGGCCATAGACCCTAGTTCTACACTGGAAAAATTGGGAACAAACAAATTTAACAGGATGCAACACTTGTTGACTTCTGTGCCCCCGTCTGCTAAAACAATCACGCGGAGTGCCTATCTGACACTCAAGGAGTGTCACGTATCACTTGTCTGTCAACACTCACGGAGACATGTGCAGAGACTTGAGTCTTGAGACAAACTTCAGCTGAAGGGCATGTGAACGAAGGTGATCCATAATTGTTATTTGGTAGGATGGTGACCTTACGTTTCAAAAATTTCGCTTTGCACTCTGCGGAACACTGCCGGCGTCGTTGCGGGAATCGAAAACTGTTGAAATATTCGCAAATGGTGGTGTGAAGATACCGGTTGCATTCGTAGGTCGAAGATTTCACTTGTTGCCGACTATGTGTGTACTGCTAGTGCACAAACACTTTTAATCCGTTATGAAACAAGCTTAGAGTAACAAGCCGTGTGTGTAAAAAGTTCAACCTATACTTTGTGTCTGTCAAATCTTGGTGAACAGTATAGTGAATTTCATTCGCATAATTAGCCGTATCTTGAGAAGGTATCTTGAAAACGTGTACCACAATTCAAGTGCAGCTATCCTCAGGATACGGTTGTCTGTACAGCTGATCTGAAGCTCAGTGATATCGCCGCGTTCGCTATATGTTATCGGCATGATACGACGCCGTTTATCTGATGTTTTCTACCTGTGTGAAAACGTCACATCCAACAAAAAAAACTTGCCAAAAGTTTGGTGCGAGCGAATTTCTGTTTTCAGCGTACGCATTTCTGTTTCCGAGTGCACATTCATCAATAAACAGCTGTTCTGGCCATCAGACGAAAATCTCGATTTTGAGATATTCTTAAATTTTAATTCTAAATATCTCGAAATTGGAATTTATTAAAACTGTAAAACTATGTCATACATTCTTATTGGCATACGGCCTTACCATTTCTGCGTTTAAATTCGTAAAAAACGACGTTCTATTTTGTTGATTTATGGAATTTTGAAAAATAATCACGTATTTCTATTAAATTCCACATTTGCAAAAAATTTCTCTTGCGTTACAAATTATCCGCAGTCTATACTCTTTCCATTTCTGAAGAAATTTCGCCGCTATATCATCAGGTGAAAAAGTCGATTTTCAACATTTTCATATTTTGATTGAAAATATCTCGAAATTGCAATTTTTAAAAACTTCAAAACTATGTCACAAATTCTTATCGGTATACGACCTTTCCATTTCTGCATTCACATTCGTCCTTAAATGACTTTGTAGTTTAGTCAATTTATGCAATTTTGACAAATAATCGCGTATTTCTAACAAATTCCACATTTGAAAAAAATTCTTTTGTGTTACTAATTATCCGCGGTCTATGCTCTTCCCATTTCTGAAGAAATTTCGCGGCTAACGAACCAGACGAAAAAGTCGATTTTCGACATTTTCGAATTTTAATTGCGAATATCTCGAAAATGCGAAATTAGCAACAGAAACGGACATCGGATCCGTGCTCAGCGACCTTGCCTCTACTTGATCACATATGCCACATATCTTACTTCGGTGCCACGGACAGACAGACAGACACACAGACAGACACACAGACAGACACACAGACATTGTCATCCGTATACATATGTCACAGGGAGAACCCGAGTTCAGGGAGAACCCGAGTACTCGGGTTCTCCCTAGTTATTTAGTGAGAACCCGAGTACTCGGGTTCTCACTGATGCAGTTGGTGAGAACCCGAGTAGAGGGGCGACGGGGGCAGGGCGCGCTGGACCGAAGGCGCCCGCGCAGTACGATGAAACCTACCAAGTTACATAGTGGACAAATAGTCGCCGCTTTCAATCTGCTATAGCAGCTTATAATTTGGGGAAAGCATTTGCAATATAATTTGAGGAAGTCCGGTTGACATTAGGATTATGTGTCTTTGACAGCTGTATATTCCTTTGAAATCAGGCTATGCTTAGGCTCGCCCTGCGCCCACAGTGCACAAGAGTCAGTCG
>JASAMZ010009371.1:0-13559 GCA_030248115.1 Linhomoeus sp. GSCO2_2 | reverse complement strand
GATAGTTTCAGTATCAGTTTCAGTTACAAACAGTTAACTGAAATTGAATCGAAACAGACGCGGACGCCAGAACTGCAACTGAAACTCTCAGCATAGTGTCGGTTGTGTAATATTGAGATTTTGTAAAATCTTAACGTATTTTCATCAAAATACTTCCCAAAAATTACAACTAAGGTAGATGCTGTGTTCATAATTTATCACTAGCCGTTCCTTCCTGTTGCAGAAGAATTTCTGTGATCTGAATAGCATGGAATGTAGTCGTCAATGGCCGTAATGTCCTGTTGCATGATCTGTCCAGTTCAAGGTCTGTCCGTTGCAAGGTCTGTCCTGTTGTGAGCCAACGGCGCTGGTCGCCTGGCATGCGCGCAGCAACGTCCGTCCTGTTCATTGTCAAGGTCTGACCTGTTGCAAGATTTGTCCTGTTGAAGGGTCTGTCCTATTGCAGGGTATGTCCTGTTGCAAGGTCTGTCCTGTTGCAAGGTCTGTCCTGTTGCAAGGTCTCTCCTGTTGCAAGGTCTGTCCTGTTGAAAGATCTGTCCTGTTGCAGGGTCTGTCCTGTTGCAAGATTTGTCCTGTTGTAAGATCTGGCCTGTTGCAAGATCTGTCCTGTTGCAGGATCTGTCCTGTTGCAAGATGTGTCCTGTTGCAAGATCTGTCCTGTTGCCACGTCTGTCCTGTTGCAAGATCTGTCCTGTTGCAGGATTTGTCCTGTTGTAAGATATGTCCTGTTGCAAGATCTGTCCTGTTGCAGGGTCTGTCCTGTTGCAAGATTTGGCCTGTTGCAAGGTCTGTCCTGTTGCAAGGTCTGTCCTGTTGCAAGGTCTCTCCTGTTGCAAGGTCTGTCCTGTTGAAAGATCTGTCCTGTTGCAGGGTCTGTCCTGTTGCAAGATTTGTCCTGTTGTAAGATCTGTCCTGTTGCAAGATCTGTCCTGTTGCAGGATCTGTCCTGTTGCAAGATGTGTCCTGTTGCAAGATCTGTCCTGTTGCCACGTCTGTCCTGTTGCAAGATCTGTCCTGTTGCAGGATTTGTCCTGTTGCAAGATCTGTCCTGTTGTAAGATATGTCCTGTTGCAAGATCTGTCCTGTTGCAAGGTCTGTCCTGTTGCACGATCTGTCCTGTTGCAGGGTCTGTCCTGTTGCAAGATTTGTCCTGTTGTAAGATATGTCCTGTTGCAAGATCTGTCCTGTTGCAGGGTCTGTCCTGCTGCAAGATTTGTCCTGTTGTAAGAGCTGTCCTGTTGCAAGATCTGTCCTGTTGCAGGGTCTGTCCTGTTGCAAGATTTGTCCTGTTGCAAGATCTGTCCTGTTGCCAGATTTGTCCTGTTGCAAAGTCTATCCTGCTGCAAGATCTGTCCTGTTGCAAAATCTGTCTTGTTGCAAGGTCTGTCCTTTTGCAAGATCTGTCCTGTTGCAAAATCTGTCCTGTTGCAAGATTTGTCCTGTTGCAAGATTTGTCCTGTTGCAAAATCTGTCCTGTTGCAAGGTCTGTCCTGTTGCACGATCTGTCCTGTTGCAAGATGTGGCCTGTTGCAAAATCTGTCCTGTTGCACGATCTGTCCTGTTGCAAGATGTGTCCTGTTGCAAAATCCGTCTTGTTGCAGAAGGTCTGTCGTGTTGCGGGCCAATAGCGCTGGTCGCCTCGCGCGACCATCTTGTTGCAACGTCTGTACTGTTGTAACATTTGTCCTGTTGCAGAAAGTCTGTCCTGTTGCAAGCCAATGGCGCTGACTGCCTCGCGAACGCGCCGTACAAAGCGCCGCGCAAAACAAATGATAGAAAGCGGGCAGGTTTTCGGGTTGCAAGATCTGTCCTGTTGCAAGATTTGTCCTGTTGCAAAATCTGCCCTGTTGCAAAGGTTTGTCCTGTTGCGAGCCAACGGCGCTGGTCGCCTCGCGCGACGATCCTGTTGCAACGTCTGTACTGTTGCAGCGCCCTGTTGCAGAAAGTCTGTCCTGTTGCAAGCTAATGGCGCTGACTGCCTCGCGAACGCGCCGTACAAAGCGGCGTGCAAAACAAAAGCTAAAGAGCGGGCCGATCGCCCTGTTGCAAGATCTGTCCTGTTGCAAGCGAAATAGTCGCTGAAGCGGCTTGAATTGCCTGCGCGAGCATTGTCGTACTGTTCGGCTCTGTTGCAATTGCATATTGCAAGGTTCTCTGCTGTACCGCGCACTGCCGCACTGTTCGCTTTTGCAAGGCTCTGCTATGGTGCGTTGCCGTACTGTTCAGGCAAAGCCTGCGTTTAAGGCAGGCAGCAACAGGCGACGTTGGCCGTGCAGCGATTGATTCTCTGCGGTCGATCGATCGAAGCGAGCGAGCTTCTCTGCGGGACGCCGCTGGCGTCCTGCTGGCTTCCTAGCGCGTGCGTGCTGAAGCGTTGCGTGGCGAAGTGCTAGCGAGGCAAGCCCATGCTGAAGCGTCGCGTGGCGAAGTGCTAGCGAGGCAAGCGCATGCTGAAGCGTCGAGTGACGAAGTGCTAGGGAGGTAAGCGTACTCGGACAGACAAAAGGCCTCTTTCGCATAGTAATGTAGACTAGAGCCTTTAGCCCGTAGGAGAATCTCTATGGTCAATAGCCCATGGGTAATTGGCAGCGCATGAAGGAGATAACACAGTCATCGTATTCAGTGCACTGCAGGACATTACACTTATATCTCAAGTCATTTGACACTGTGCCCCTGCCAGGGTTTACTTTTAGGACCACACCAACTCCTGTGCCTGAAAATACACAATAGACATTTGGGTTTAGCCAGTAGACAATTGTATTTAGCCCATAGGACATTTCAGATAGATCTCAAGTCTATCTGACCCTGTGCCCCTGCCAGTGCCAACGTTTAGGATTGCACCAGCTCCCATGCCTGTAACTACTCAATTGATACCTGAGGTTGGCCCATAGACAATTGTATTTAGAATGTAGGACATTTTAGATAGATCTCAAGTCATTCGACCCTGTGCCCCTGCCAGTGCCTATGCCTGACAGTGCCCCTGCCAGTAGACTCTTGGGTTTAGCCCGTAGACGTTTGGGTTTATCCAATTGGACATTTCAGATAGATCTGAAGTCGTTTGATGTAGATCCAGAATAGTTTGATGCTGTGTCCCTGCCAGTGCATGGAGTGCCTGCGAATACACTTTGGAGTCTCACAACGACAACTCTTTAGTGAGTGGTGACACTGTAAATGTCCCGCATTACGATTTGAAGTTGTTTTACGTGTTGGCGCACAGTGCGCGCGTCATTGCCACCGTGGCGGCCATTTGACTCATCATGGTTTAGCAGAATTGTGCACCTCACAGTTGAAATTGCCGAAATTTTATGTAATTTAGGCATCGGTCAAAGTTCTAAAAGCACTTATGCAAAACTACATGTTCAGACGGTCAGTTTAAGCTATAGATCATCGCGAACCGACAACTGTGTCTAGAGTTATGGCGTGACAAACAAACAAACAAACAAACAGACGGACAGACTCTAGGCGCCTTAGTATATAGGATCATCATAACTATCATTAGTCTGAAACACCCAAGAACTAACGCAAGTTCATAATTTACCTTGAATCCGAAGAATATCAACACTCAAGCATAGATTTAATCAAGCCATGGCGACATCGGACATTCTAGACCTTCAATAACTGAACTGAAACTCAGTTGCGGTTACTGAAACTGAAACTCGGCCAGCACCTTCACTTCAACTGAAACTGAAACCAAAATGAGTTTCTATTGGTCACCCTGCATCGGTTTTAAAGTCCATTCAAGAAAGGCGTGCACTGGGTGGTTTTTCGAGTCTGCAGACTTTGTGCTTTGGGAAACCCCAATCAATTATACATCGTTGGATACCGCTGTAGGAGTGTGTTGGCGCGGTGCGTGTTTGGGCATAATGACGCAACACGCACCGGTTTGAGGCGCACATAAAAATTTCGAGGTTTTGCACAGGGTGGGCGATTTTGATAATTTTTGCACCAGTTGTTCCACAAGGTGTTTTCATATCATATTTCAAATTTCAGCGAAATCGGTTGGCTACAGCGTTAGTTATGGCCTGTCGCGTGCACCCTACTTTGGCCCAAAATGGCCAAAATCGCCGAAATCGGCCAAAGAGGGTACACTTTTTTAATAACTCAAGATAGAAATCATGAAATTTTTTTAAACTTTACATGTGTGAACTAGAATCAATTGTCTACACAATGGAGCAAACCCCATCTGATTCGGCTGCGACACGCTCGAATACTACACAATAACAGACCCCCAATTTTTGGCCTAAACGACGCTTTTCGGCTGTTTTGCTTTTCGAGGCCGGCCGGCTGGCCGTAATGTGTGGTTTCGGCCAAAAGTCGGGTCTCTTTGATTGAGTCGCAATCGAGCGTGTCGCAGCCGAAAACGATGGGGTTATCTCCATTGTGTAGACAATTGATTCTAGTTCACACATAGAAAGCTTAAAGAAATTCCACCATTTCTCCCTTGAGTTATTAAAAAAGTGTACCCTTTTTGGCCGATTTCGGCAGTTTTGGCCATTTTGGGCCAAAGTAGGGTGCACGCGGCAGGCCATAACTGACGCTGTAGCCAACCAATTTCGCTGAAATTTGAAATATGATATGAGGACACCTTGTGAAACAGATGGTGTAAAAATTATCAAAATTGCCCGCCCTGTGCGAAAACTCAAAATTTTCATGTGCGCCTCAAACCGGTGCGTGCTGCGTGATTATGCCCAAACACGCACCGCGCCAACACACTCCGACAGGGGTATCCAACAATGTATAAATCATTGGGGTTTCACAAAGCATAAAGTCTGCAGACTCGAAAAACCTCCAGTGCACGCCTTTCTTGAATGGACTATAGATCCGACGAGCTGCCACACGCGAGTCGGCGGCCGCTGCCTTCTCCTCCTGCACAGCGCGATGAGTTACCAGTCTGCGCGCGGCTCCTGCGCGCTTCGAAACGGCCTGCCGGCGGCGAAGTTATCGGACGCGGAATTCACTGCCGTGTCGACGCACCAAGGTAGTCTTATACCATAATTTCTCCAATAATGCCCCCCGCCCCTTCTTTCCGCTTCGTCACCAGAAAACGTGCTGCGAAAGTGAAAGGAAGGTTAATTGGAGGAAAGGAAGGTTAATTGGAGTATCTACAGTACTGAATGACTCCACGCACACTCCTTGACAATCCGGTACTCACTAACAACCCAGTACCTACTATTCTCGACGGGTACTCTCCCAGAGTGGCGCAGACGGTAGCGATTTGCTCGGCTATTCGCTCCATATTTCCCGTCAAACCCCCTTGTTTTTGCGAGTTGTAATAGAGGCTGAAGGTGTCCGGGCTGTCCAGCGTGTAGACCTGCACAAATTTGAATTTTTGAATCTTTTAATGCGAAAAACAAGTGCAAAATTCAAATTTCAAACCTGCGATTCGTAGGGCGTGAACGCGATGTTAATCTCCTTCAGTGTCTTGATGAAGCGCGAGGCCACGCTGCGGGTCAGCTGGGTGAACAGCTGGTCAGGGCAGGCTGAAAGCATTGGACGCGACTTTTGGCGCCAAATTCAAATTTTAAAATAATCCAACCTTCGGTGAAGAAGACGTGGGCGGCCTTGTAGAGGTTCCTGGTCTGGCTGGGGAAGTCGGCCTGCAGTGCCTCCAGAGATTCCTTAAATTTAAACGAAAAATTTAAATTTTGTAATTTTTGCAAAAATTTACAAAATTCAAAATTCCAACCTTGGTGGGCGCCAGCAGGTAGATGGCGTCCAGGCTGGTCAGCGGCTCGCGCCTTTTGTTCAGGTCTTCCACAACTGATGAAGATTTATTTCAAAATCTTTCCCAGCTCCGAACATAAAAAAATTCTCAATTTCAAATTTCAACTCACTCGTGATTCCCTCGTCCAAAATTTCGTGCATCTTACAGCACGCAGAGATCATGCGCATACTCAGCTTGTCCACCACCAGTACGTTCCAGCCGCCCTTCCGTTTAAGGGGCCGGATCACGTCATTGAGAATGCCTGAATTTGCTTTGCCAAGTTCATCGACCTGTGAGAACCTTATTCAGCAATAACTGCACTTCAACCAGCTTTGCGCCCACCATGGACGTCTGGCACGATCGTCGAGCAATATATGGCTATTATCATCCGAACAATCGTGCACAACCATCCATGATGGTCACAAAGCTGAAAATTTTAGCAAAGAACGGAGAGGGCAAGCGTGAGTCAGTGTGAGTGGGTGCGTGTAAGAGTACACTCATTGTGTTCTGTGAGCGACTCAGGTAGGTACGGGCGTCAGGTGTCAACTTATGAATAAATGCCGTGTATGAGAACTGCTGCTCTTATGCGTGTCTTAATAAATTTCGTCGCAACAATGTGCGAATGTTGTACATCACTTTCGAGTGTACAAATCGGGAATGTTTTTTGTTCGTTTTATTTTATTTTAGCATTTTCGTCCATGATATTAAGCTTGTTTGTGTTCCATCACTTTATTCGTTGTTTTAGTTTTTTTCACTACCCACGTTTAAAAATATGACAAAACTGTTTCTTTTATTCTAATTTTCTGTCTATCTATACAGGATTTATTTACAAACTTCTAAAAAAACCCATTGCTTTCCTTCCTTCTCCCTTGCTATATGTCACAACCCCCTTTCCCCCTGGCCAGAATAATAGGCACTTGTGCTTGCTCTTCCAGCCTGGTAGGCGCCGGCTAGCATAACAGACAGACAGACATACGCACGCACTCCCCTGGGGGATATATGAGAGGGGAAGGAAGCAGCGAAGGGGAAAAATCGAACATTTTCAAGCGCGCGCGCCCCTTCCTTTTGGAGACGTCACGACCCCTACCTATAGCTATGCTATTCGCACTACACACTTCGACTGCCGAGACTGGGACGCATGTGTGGTGACGCAATTACCACTCCCGCCCTGTAAATGTATTTTCTCAAACTCGATTCATATCAAATTCTTCGACCTGCGGGCTATCTTTGAGCATACTCCAGTCATTTTGATACATTTTGCAACAAAGCTGCACTCATTGAGCACACACTAATATTGTGTTTGCTTGCAGAATTGTCCTTTTGACAGTGGCACATGTTTCTAATTGATTTGAACGCGCTGATGCCTCATACTGCTTTTGCTTGCACTAACAACACATATACAGTACAGAAGAAATCCTGGCGATTTCTCCCTTCCTCCAAATGGAATTAGCCACCTTTGAGGAGGGAGAGGAGGGGGGGGGGGGGGGGGGAGGGGGGCATTCGCATTGGCGGACAACACCCTGATACATGCGATTGGGGGGGGGGGGGGGGGGGATCCCCAAGCCTAAGCTACGGCCAACAAAAATAAAAACCTTTTTATACTCCACAAAAAAGTGTGGAGTATATAGCGTTTGTGCGCGAAACGCAGTAATTTCTAACGGATGGTGTTCGCGCGTGCAGCGGCTGATTTGCAAACGGTCTTTTGCGTTGGGTAGGCCTAGTGGGTGGGCAGGGTGGACACCAAACGGGGTCACGCTCCGGGACCCCGTTGGCGGGAAATTCAAAAATTTATTTTTTCAAAGTACTGAAAAAGGCATAGTACAAGGTAGAACTCGAAAAAGTTGCATATAATGGTATATACTATCTTTTGATATGTTGTAGTACTCGATAGTGCCGAACACGGAAAAATGAACTGGATCGCTGCGGGACCCATTTTGGCGCCAAATTTGAAAAATTCGCGAATTTTGGCCCCGGGTCGACTTTGACGGGCTGCTGTGCGAGCTAGGTAGCAGCTAGAGCGCCGAGACCACTCTTGGTGCTCCTTCCCAGATGTCCTCTATCGAATGAGCCATGAACGGAGAAAATCGGGCGAAACACAAAAAACTTTCTTACACTGCGACTTTTTCGACTCCGGGGTCGAAAATTGCGATTTTCACATTTCGGCGTCGATAACGCTCGAATGCGTTGCCGAATCGTTCCAAAAGTGGTTTCAAACGATTCTGCGCTTAAATCTGGTCCAGGAAAGTATTTTTGAAAAATTCGCAGAGCTACAGTATCCCTGCCGCGTCGGTTTGAATTTTGTGCGTCGGGTCGACTTTGTCAATATTATGCTCGATTTCGGGGTTTTCGGGGGCGCTGATTACGAATTTGGCATCCGTTCAGTGTGTAGATGATGTTTAAACGTACCTACGACAAATTTGTATGCTACCGTACCCCAAGTGCAGAATTTCAGTTCCCAGAGTCCATAGGAAGCTAGGGGTGTTGTATGTCGAATCTGGGGTATTTTGGGATGTAGATCACGAATTCGGCGTTAGTTTTGCGATTGGGAGTGCCAGGAGGCCACAACAGGAGAGGAGTCACCGTGCGTAGGAGTTCAAATTTGTGGAGTATACTGCGTCCCCCGGACGACTTGCCTGGTTTAATCTTTACCACCACCCCTCCAAGTCGGGATTCTGGCTATCCCCCAATATCAGTAAATTCCTAAACCTCGACGTCAAACCAGTAAATGTTTTCGCTAATTGTTTGGCAAACATCACTTCACTCTGGTAAATATTTTTGGTGGAACCTGCCTCAAAACTGAGCGACAATAGACGGTTTCGGCATTTTTTTGTTGTTTATGAGAGCTCTAAGAACTTGACTGAGTCGGCTCTAACCATTGTTACCCCCTTACCTTCCCGCTTCCCTCTAAAACTCGGTCAACCCCCCCCCCCCTCCCCGCATGGCCAAAAATGTGCCTAAAATGCCTTTTTTGGTCAAAAACATGCTAATTTGTGCATAAATAGACGAAATATAGGGACGCAGGCAAAAATTTGGACAAAAAAGACTAAAAACTGCCAAACAAAATCTGAATTTTGGCCATAGCCAGGGGGGGGGGGGGGGGTCCCCCCCCCCCCCCCCCTCCACCCCCGTCTGCACCTCACGACCAATCGCAAAGATGCTACACACTGGCACACCTAACGAAATAACGAATAAAGAAAACTGTTCTCACGCTGTCCAACGACGGTTTTCATCGACATGGCGGGGACCGTTCCTGTCTTCGCGTATTTATTTCGTTTTATTTCGATTTCAATTTTCGCTTCGACTATGAATCAATACGCGTCTCAAGTCTCAAGCCGCGCGCACAAACGCACACTATGCGATCAATCGCTGATGCAAGAATTACAGAATTCGGTATAATTTGCAACATACCGTAACTCAAATGACATTACTGCAAAGAAGTAAAGTATAGTATCATGGCCCTGGCCTGTGGGCGATGCAGTGATTACCTAATTAATTTAATTAATGTAATCAGGAACCCTCCATAACGTAGCTTCATCCAAGAGTAGTAGACTCGTATTCCACAAGTGCAATTCAAAATACACAGATTCAAAATACGGCGACGACACAGATTTCACGTAGCATTACACCCAAATAAGAATCGTTGGTGTAAGCTCGTTTCGCGTGAGCGCCTTTCTAAGGCCTGCCTTTGGCGGAAGAAAATCGCGGAAACCCAGTTACAAATTAATACGTGTAGTGCATGAACGAATACGAGTAAAATTGAGCCGTTCGCATATCGCGGTCGTCGAAACGAATTCGTCGATAACCCCTTGCTTCCCGTTCCTCCTCCATGTAGTACTCGGCAATTTTTCGCCAGGACAGGCCGGAAGTGATACTCCGGAAAACCCGGAAAACCACTACTCGGCAATTGCAAAGTACTGAATGTGATACTCGGATATTTATGTTGTTCCGGAGTATTGAAAATTGTAGTGCGCTGGAAAAACTGGGCTGATGTGATACTTGGCAAGTGGTGTTGGCGAGTACAACTCTGCGGAGTACTGAAAGCTGGAGGAGGAGTACTACAGAGTGGTCCAGCCTCGACGCCCGCTGTTTGGACGCGAATTACTTAATGTACGGTCTACCGATTTAGCTGATTTTTGGAATATATATAGGAGATACGTAAACTTAAAAGTGTGTAGAATTTTGTACGGATTGGTTGGACCATACGTGAGATACCGCTGCACACGGGAATATCGCAATGAATCACACTGAAAAGGCCACCAAATGAATTTGACTAATCCGATTGGAATGAAACTTTGCACACAGTTAGGTCCAGATGTGTACCCTATGATGTGAAAAAGTCGCTTGAGTTGGTTATGGATGTGGACAATGCTTCAGAAATTACGCCGGTCGAGTCGCACAACAATGATCAAAGAGGGCCAACAATGCGGGTGTGGTTGATTCCAAGCTGGTGATTGGCGCAGCTGTGTGTCGCAAGCGGCTCAACCGATTCGCACAAAATTGTGCACACTTTTAAGTTGCAGTATCTTCTATCCACATTCTAAAAATCAGCTAAATCGGTTGATCATATCTTAAGTAATTCCCCCGCAAAGAGCGGGTGTCGAGCGTGACCAGCAGCCAGATTTCTGCAAGAATATTGGGTTGTCGCGCCAAGACGCGCCAGTCGTGCATCTCTCCATCAAAACCAACCAAATTCCGTACACACTTAAGTTAGACTGTTGTTTACCTACGCTGCAAAAATAAGCCAATTCGGACCAGCATAAGCCGAGAAATTCGCCAACAAAGAGCGGGCGTCGAGGCTGGACCACCCTGTACATGCAAATTCAGGAGTACTACAGTGATACTTGTAAGAGTGCTGTCCTGCATAAGGTAGTGGTACTGTGGACTTTGAGTACATCTTTGAGGACTGGGTGAGTATCAATTTCACTGAGGTGGCTTTTTCAGTGATTGTGGTACCAGACTGCCCCAGTGGTAGTGGACTCTGTGAGTGTGGCAGTGATGCTGGTAGTGGAGGCGGCGGCGGAGGTGGCGGAGGTAGTGGTGGTGGTGGAGGAGGACATGGTGGTGGTGGTGGGCCCAGTGTAGGAGGTGGCATAGGCATGGCCTGGCAGAGGATAGGGAACCCCTGAAATTAACAAATTCACTTGGTGGCTAGTGACGAGGAAGCCTTTGCTCTGGCTGCGTCTGACGAGGCGCCACTGAGCCCTAGTGCCGCCAATGCTACATCTACAAGTTCCGCAAGGTTACCCCACCTTCTGCCACCACTGTGGGGTCTACCTCTGCCATCGCTACTGCTTTGCCATTTGTCACTCAGTCAGGGACTACTCCCCATTGATGAACTGGCTTTGATTGATGGTGTGCTTTGCAGTCCTTTGGAAATGTTGCATGCCTACTCTTTTCACCATGAGAGTTGCATGTGGTACTTCTTATCATAGGCTACTATACTACTTAAGCAGTACTACATCTAATTGCATTGAGCAGGGTCACGCGGCCTTTCCGGAGGACTACAGTAGTACTGCTGAACTCTGCTGTGCCAACATTTGCGAAGTACTACGCCTCGCTGCTGGCTCCGAGTACCACTGTGATACTCGTCAATTTCATTGAAAAATGTCAGTACTCGGCAAAAAGCCATCGGCGTATCACATTTCAGTACTGCTTAACAAAAAATCGTTTACGCGCATCACGCGGCGATACTCCGGACGTTTAGAAGCATCACGCGGCGATACTTTTTAAGTTGACACGCACTGCTTTGCAAACCAGTACTGCGCAATTCCAAAGTATCACTGACATGTGGGCACGGGAGCCAAGGGGATAGAACAGCCAGCATAGCGTTTCGAGGCAACGAAAATACGTACCTATGCATAGAACTCCAATAAGCGCCCCCCACCCACTCTATCCACGCTCCACACTCTAATAGTTTCCCATCCCAAATAAATACCTGTAAAAATACCCCCCCCGGGCTTATTGGAGTGTTCCCAGCGCCTAATTCACGATCGCTAACTCGCTTACATACCTATACAGTCAATTGAACACAGTCGCGCGAGGCGCGTCTATTCGAAAATACTACAGTATTCACAATATTACGGTAGTTATTTCGAGCGTTTCTGCAGGCCCGCAAACAGCATGTGGGCGGGACCCCAGCTGGCGCTCGGTCGATGCGTCGCCGCCGCCGCCTTCTCGAACTTGTGGCGACGCGACTGAAATGTTTTTATGCTCCACAAACAAGCTGCTTTAAAAAAGTTGAGTTGTTTTATTAATACAGAGTGGTTTGTGAGTGTTGTAAAGTGGAAGAGTAAAAGAGTGGATACTTTTGTAAAGTATTTAGAAGCCTTTCCGATATGACGCGCGCCTGCCCGCAGTCCACTATCCATGCGCTACTTGTGACCCACTCCTTTCTGAGGGGTTCTTGCAAGGCAACATTAGAATCGCCCGGGATTAATTTTTTGAGCAAGAGACAGACGCATTTCTGAGCGGTTGTTGCAAGGCAACATTGGGATCGCCCGGGATTAATTTTTTTAGCAAGGCACACGCATTTTCGAGCGGTTGTTGCAAGGCAACATTGGAATCGCCCGGGATTATTTCTTTGAGGAAAAGGGGTTTGTTATGAAACGGTTGATTAAGGAAGGAAGACCACTTAGACCGTTCAAATCAAACTTAAGTACCTACCTACTAGAACTACATATCGAACGCTATGCTTTGAAGTGTACACTACAATGCGTTAGGTGCTACTTTGCTATGGTAATCCATTGAATTTGAAGACACGATATTTTTTTATTATAAAAGCGCACACATGTATACGCAGGACACCTGTCAACAGCGGCGGCGATATACTGATCACGTAGCGAGTGACTGTTGATAAAATGCGACACATTTAGCCATTGATACTACGAAAACATATTGTAAGGATTTGAACAGTTGCGGCGAACTATCACGATGTAAAGAAATCCGTAGACGTTAGCCGGCAAACCACGATCAACAACAGCTCGACACACACAACAGCAGCCAGAGGACACTTCAGCAGATCGGCGTTTTGAAGTAGCAGTAGAAAGTTGGTCGTGACTTCACCAAGCTGAAGTGTTTAAGCTAGTCTCAATTCTGTAGTAATTAAAATGAATAAGTTACCTATACTTTAAGATAGCAAATAAAAGAAAGCAAAAATCTTACTCACATTCAAACAACAGCTGGCAGGCAAATTGGGCAGCAGTCTGGTATGCTTCTTGCGTAGACTGATGACGTATCTTCACTGGATTGGAAGAGTCCATCTATTGATGATGTAGTAGCTTATGACGAGTGGCAACCAGCTGCAATGGAGCATGTTGTGAATAATAAAGAAATTATTAAGAAATACAGGTATTTGTTTATTCACCTGAAGGCAGTGAGCAAAGTGCTGTCCAACTGACAGCAGCAATGACAGAGGCTCTGATAACTGCAGCCCGCGCTCTGACAGTTGGCCCTGAAACAACATTATTGCGTTGATTAATCAAGACAACACAATAAATGTGCAAAAGCTCACCAACCAATTTAATGGGATTTCAGAACTGGCCAATGACAGCAGCAATGACTTCAGGCTATCAATGAGGTCAGCCTGTGCTCTGTCATCGGCTGAGAGCCTGTTTCTGAATCAAGTAATGTAAATGTATTTGATGAAAATTGGACTGAAGTAAATAGTTATTAACTATCATATAAACAACACCAATAAATTCATTTGATAGCGCATTGACTATTCAAGTTACTATTCTATCCAATAGTTAACACACTAATTAATGATTAGCTAAATTATGCCTCAATTGCCACTTACATGGAGGTCCAGGCACTCTAGACTTCCACCATCTGTTGTAGAACTCTTAAAACTAGTGCA
>JASAMZ010009370.1:0-31181 GCA_030248115.1 Linhomoeus sp. GSCO2_2 | reverse complement strand
TTGAATATTATTTTTTAGAGGATCTCTAAAAGAGTTAAGCATATGAAATATTTCTATAGCATGTTCAAGAACTTCTTTAGGGTATTTTGTTTCGCCCTTTTTAAAACATCCAAAAAACTTAATAGTAGATACATGGTGACTGTCGTCATACTTTAATCCAAGAAAACCACATGTTAAAATGGTTACTAGTTCTGCAATAACTTTTTCCTTAAAAGCAACTCTTAAAAAACTCTTGTTCCAATCTTCTCCATCCTTTGTTACTACTGCACATCTATTTAATCTGCTCTTATGACCACTCCAGTGACTTAATTTACGGATCGCTTCAGCATAATAGTCACCCTCAGAGTTAAAAGAGCTTTTTTTAGGAAGGTGAATTGAATCTTTAATTGAATCATAAAATGCATGGGTTTCTATTGGTTCTTCAAATTTTGCATTAGAGTTTTTTAAAATACTTTCTATCTGTTTTTTAATTTCAGATTGAGACAGTATCTCTCCAATAGTAGGGGTATCATCTAATCCTACTAAAAACTTAATTTTTTCAACAGTAAATACTTTGCGGTGAGCCTTCATCTTAAATCCTTTTATTTTTTTTGCCTTTTTGAAGGTTCTGAGAACTTTGTAGTTTTTTTTGATTTTAAAAACTACAAAATTCAAAGAGCCTTTTTTTGGCTTTGCCTCTTCGATAGGTCTTCAAACTTCGTGACATGTAGTGAAAAATTTTTTCTTGAAGATCAATTACTTTGGAGTAATTCATATTTCAGAAAATTAATTTTTAAAATGGAGTGTTAGAAGTTTTGGTAGATGCTATGAAGAAAGCTTTAAAAAGCTCTGTGAAGATGTTAGTTTTGTTGCGTAGCAAAAATAAAAAAGCAGATGAAAGAAGAGTAGAAACTCTTTTTCCAGTTAAATACTATATTGGTTTGGTTAAAAGATTATCTATTTTGATAAATATTATCTTTAACCAATAAAAAACTATTAATTTTTGTCTATTGTATTCCTGTGATGGATTTTGACACAATATGTACAAGAATATAATTTGAGGTGAAAATATACTATTCCAAGGAGAATTGATAATGAAAGAGATGTTGTCTCTTGCTGGTGCTGTTGCATCAATTGTAGGACTTATTTTTGCATTAGTAACTTATTTTGTAAATTAACTCTTATTCACAAGATCTTCTTTTGATATGCCATATGAAGATGACAAGGTATTATTTAACTGCAAAGATTCAGTTTAATGTAGTTGGATGAATCTTTAAATGTTAATGACAAACTATTACATTGAAATGTATAAATCTCTGTTTTTACTTTTAAAAAGAGTTTTAAAAATATTAAATATATATTAAATTAATATCTCTTCTTCCTTTTTTACCGCATAAGCTAATAATGAATCTATAGCTTCATTATAATCATTAGTATTTAGCTTCATAACACCTGTCTTATCATTACTACAATTTTTTATATTTGCTATATATTCATTTTGAAAAGAGCTTTTGATTATGTCTAATAAAACAAAATCATCTTCATTAATTTTTAGTGTTGAAGCTCTTAAAGTTTCAAGTTTTTTTTGTAAAACTTGTTCAAGCTCTAGATCTAATTGTAGTGATAGATTATTGTTTTTAAAAAGAATATCGTCATACTTATACAGCTCTTTTAAAATTCTCTTCTCTTGTGACGCAGAAAACATATAGTTTGGATTTGATTGGTCGTATAGATTCCCATCTGGTGAAATACTAACTAATCTTGGAGTAGTAGAGCTATTTAAAAAAAGTTGTATTATCAGTTCATTAACTCTATTTTTTTGAATATCTTTTAACCACTTGTTAAAAGACGGCTTGATATATTTAAAATCCCAAGTGAAAATGAAATGAGTAATAGCTCTCCCTTTTTTCTCCTGTTTATAGTCTAATATATATTTAGTTTTATCATTTATTTCTTTTATTGCTTTATTTATAATTCTTGATTTAAAATGTGCTATTCTTGAATATTTATTATCCTCTTCACCAATTCCCATAACTTTTTTAAAATCTTTTAAACTAACTCTCCAACTCTTAAAATCTCTTCTTTGCTCTAACTGCTCAAATAGAGCAACACTATATGTGCTTTTTAAATTTGCCAAAGTAGGAATTTGCATGATATATGCATTTCCTTTAGATAAAACTCTATCATAAGTCCAATCACTTAGTATAAATTCTATTTTTTCATTGTTAAGTTTTAGATTTTGAATAAGGACTGTAATTTCTACTTCGTATGTATTTCCAAATTCATCTTTTTTTCTCATCTCAATTGGTTTTTTAATGATATCTCTTAGAGTTCTCTCTAAAGAGTACTCATCTATCTCATATCTTGTATCTCCTCTCATTTCATGTCTGATAAAAATATGTGAATTTTTTCGTGAATTTTTATCTATTCCAATTATTGTTAAAAAATCATTTAAGGGATATGAAAATTCTTTTAAAGTAGATTTTGGATTCTTTAAAAGTTCATCATAAGCTATTTTAATCATTGCAGAAAAAGCTACTCTTTGGTGTCTAGTGAGCTTTGTTGTAGGCATACCAAAATGCCTATTCTTAATTACTTCATGCTTACTTGGAATTAAATAATTTTCCTCTTTTTTAGGAAGCATTTCAATCCTTTTTTTCCGTAGTTTTGTGGACATATAGCCGTACTTTTGTGGACATATATCACTTTTTTAAACAAATTTCATTAATTCAAATCCCTATATTTAGGGGTTTAAGAATTTTAAAAATCCACTATATCGTGACATCCTCTCGGTAATAAAATTACCGAGCATCCTAAGATGCAAGAGATTCCTGCTTCACAGAGCCAGCTTGAATTTTCTTTATAGAAAACACATTGGCTGATTTCTCCACAGGCTTTAATTCGGGAGTGTCCCTCCCTATTTTTTCTATATTCTTTGCAGCATTGATGTCTCTATCAATTTGAGAATGACAATTGGGACATTCCCAAACTCGTTGGCTTAGCGCCAGATCTTGTTTGTAGTATCCACACTTAAAACATGTCTTACTCGTCGGCTCCCATTGGCCGATTTGAACAACGATTGATCCTGACCACAAAGACTTATATTTTAGTTGCCGTATAAATTCTCCCCAACCAGCGTCACTAATAGACTTTGAGAGACATCGGTTTTTTAACATCCCTTTCACATTAAGCGTCTCAAGATAGATAACTTGGTTTTTGTTAACAATCCGATAACTCTCTTTATGCAAAAAGTCCTTTCTTTGGTTGGATACTTTTTCATGAAGACCCGCAACCTTCAGTCTTTGTTTATTTCTATTATTTGAACCTTTTTCCTTTTTTGATAATCTCTTCTGCGCCATTTTTAGCCGCTTCTCAGAAGACCTCAGATATTTTGGAGCATCTTTAGTCAGGCCGTTAGATTCAACCAAAAAGCTTTTAAGTCCCAGATCTATTCCTACACATTTTGTTTGCTTGGTAACTTTTGATACCTGCTTCTTATGACTGATTTCTTCATATACGTTCAAAGAGGCATAATACTTACCAGTGGGAGTCATCGATATGATGATTGAATTAACCTTGGTTACTTTTTTGAGACTCCTGTGAAACTTGGTTTTGATCCTACCTTCAAGCTTTGGAATTTTGATACAACTGTTTTTGGGATCAATGTGAAAGTTCTGAGGAACTTCGAATGATTCTCTCTGTCCCTTTTTCTTGAATTTGGGATAGCCTCCCAACTTTTTGAAAAATCGCTTATATGCCTTCTCTAAGTTAAGTGCAGATTGTTGAAGTGACTGTGCGTTAACCTCACAGAGCCACTTGAACGCCTCTTCTTTTTTTAGAAGCGATATCATTTTCTTTGATTCAAAGCCCGATATGTTTTTTTGTTCTTGATCCCACGCCATCTTTCGCACGTTTAATAGCCGATTGTAAACAAACCTGGCACAACCAAAATGCTTAGCAAAAAACACCGCTTGTTGCTGGTTTGGATAAATCCTGAATTTGTAGGCTTTGCTTACAACTTCCTTCACTACCGGACCTTTTGATCTTGAATATATTTCTGGACTGTTTCTTCTGAAATATGTCCAATCGTTTCAATATAGGTGGATGGGTTCCATAAGTGTTGTCCCCACAATTGCTCTTTTAATTCAGGGTGCTTGATAAACAACCTTCTTGCTGAAATTCCTTTTAACATTTTGTAAATGTATGCTGGGGCAATTTTTGGCTTGGCAGAAACAAAAACATGAACATGATCTTTATCACATTCAAGTTCTTTGATGGTAAATTCTTTCTCTTCTGCGATCTCATAGATCATTTCTTTGAAGCTTTTTTCAATGTCACCCAACAGAACTTTTCTTCTGTATTTGACCGACCAAACAATATGATAGCCAATGTTATGGACCACTGATCTATCATGGATAAGATTTTTACTGTTTTTCCTCATTACATATAGTATAGCATATAATAATGCAAATATCTTTAAATAAATAAAAATAAAACTATACATATGGTATGTTTTTTATCAAAAGAAAATCACTTTCATCTCGGCAATGAATTACCGAGGATTCCCGTGATTTATTCCTAACTCCGTACTTTTGTAGTCATATGACACTTTTTTAAACAAATTTCATTAATTCAAATCCCTATATTTAGGGGTTTAAAATTTAAAAATCCATTATAACATAAATTCCGTAGTTTTGTGGACATATAGCCGTACTTTTGTGGACATATATCACTTTTTTAAACAAATTTCATTAATTCAAATCCCTATATTTAGGGGTTTAAAATTTAAAAATCCATTATAACATAAATTCCGTAGTTTTGTGGACATATAGCCGTACTTTTGTGGACATATATCACTTTTTTAAACAAATTTCATTAATTCAAATCCCTATATTTAGGGGTTTAAAATTTAAAAATCCATTATAACATAAATTCCGTAGTTTTGTGGACATATAGCCGTACTTTTGTGGACATATAGCCGTACTTTTGTGGACATATAGCCGTAGTTTTGTGGACATATACCCCTTAAAAACCTCTGGTAATACTGCTTTTCAGAAAGAGTATAACTCTTCTTTAACTCTTCTTTAACTCTTTATAACTAAAAAAACAATCAAATTTTAAGGATATTTGACTTGTTTTATGTGGGAGCGAGACAACTCGCTCTACTTGGCATGAAAAACTTTTCAAGTATTTTCACACCAAGACCACACGTCAAATATATTTTAAGAGGAGTTTTAAAAACTCTTTTTTTAAAAGCTTTGCTAAATGAATTTTTTTATTAAAAATTTCTATAAATAATTGATAATTTACTCAACAAATTTAATTTTAGTTTGGAAATAGTTATTTCCAGTATAAACCATTTTAGCCCCCTAAAAAAGGGTGCTAAAAAATGCACTTAAGATTAGAAAAAAGTAGTTAAAACTTAAGCTCTCGATATATAGGGTGGTTTTACTCTAAGGTTAGAGTAATTTATTTGATTTCTTAAACTATTTTAAAATATAGTGCAAGTTGGCATTTTAATCGTATTAAAATGTGAAAAATTTGCTCAAAAAAGAATTTTATTATATAATATAACCATGTTAACCCGATGGACAAAGGTTCATCCAACTGCATTAATTTAAGTTTTTGTCGAAACTTTAATTAACTGCTTTGCCAATCGGAACTAGCTTTTTTTAAGTTAAGCTAGTTAATAACTATAAATGATTGTTGCTAGCTTACTTCTTGAAAAAGAAGTAGGTTACCAACGCAAAAGCAAGTCCTACTATCGATGCAACAGCACCAACAACGAACAATATTTCTTTCATTCATACCTCCTAAAAATAGACTCCTCAGGCAAAAGCCCTACACACCACATCCTTATGTCTATTTTTAAAAAGTCAAAGTTATTTTTAACAAGCTGGTATTCTACCAAAAACTATATTTTAATTATATTAATTTTTCGCTATAATTAAGCGGGGAAAGATATCAATGCTCGCTTATACGAACGTTGTGTTTTTACACAATCCCCACCGTGAAAGCTACATGCCCATTTATAGAATCCAATTTGTAGCTTTCATAAACTTTTTTAAATCAAAATTTTTACTTTTACTTTCTGTAAATTTTAAATAATCATTAACAGACAAAGCATATTCCTGAAAGTCTTTATCATCGATATTTATCATTGATATTAACATCGAATACATTTTTTGTGCTGTAGTAGATAAACTACCAGTAGCTTTAATTAACTCATTATGCTTTTTCACAATATTGTTTTTATCTTTTTTAATATCAACTACTTTCAAAAATATTTCCTTTATACATAAATGAAGTTTAAAAATTTCTTTCATAGTTAACCTTTTACAAACTATAAATTCAATAAATGCAGAAAATATTTTTTAATAAAAGTAAACTATTTTGACAAAATTGAATTTAAATATGATAAAATATAGTATATATGAACTATTTTAATAACTTTCATAGTTAACCCCATTTCTTTCATAGTTAACCTTTTACAAACTATAAATTCAATAAATGCAGAAAATATTTTTTAATAAAAGTAAACTATTTTGACAAAATTGAATTTAAATATGATAAAATATAGTATATATGAACTATTTTAATAACTTTCATAGTTAACCCCATTTCTTTCATAGTTAACCCCATTTCTTTCATAGTTAACCTTTTACAAACACCCTAGAATAGGGTAAAATAATAAAATCTAAAAGTATTAAAAGTATTAAAAGTATTAAAAGACTAGAAAAGAACAAGAAAATTTCAATTTCCATAAGAAAATATTAATATCCTTTTATTACGCTTGACAATAACCATAATTTATAATATAATTTCGTTGTATTTAAAAATGGATGAAACGGATATGGATTATGGATAAGTGTTAATTGTAAGGATTAACATATTATGCAACACTTTGATACTGCAGAAAAGACTCTAATTAATGATATAATTGGAAAATTTTTTGTAAGTGAGATAATGGGCAAAAGACAAAACATTGATACGGATTATGCGTTAATTAATGCTAAATATAAATTGTCTTTAATTGAAACTAAGTTGATACTATCTATTATTTCTTTAGTTAAAGAAGAGGATGATGATAATAAAACCTATATCATCCCTTGCTCTAACTTCTCTTTTTTAGTTGATGATAAAGATCATACACGACTAACCGAACACTGTAAAAATATAATGAGTAAACCATTAGAGATTATTGATACTGCTAATTCAAAAAAGATTATATTTAATTGGTTTGCTTCAATCTCTTATAATAGAACTCAAAATGTACTAGAGTGTAGACTAGATTCTAATTTAAAATTTCACTTATTAGAGCTAAAGAAAAATTTTAAAAAATATAACTTACAGTATATATTGCATATGAAGAGTGAGTATGGTATTAAGCTGTATGAACTTTTAAAAGAGTATGAAAAAGATATAGAGAAAACCTTCTCTGTAGATGAGTTGTGTGAAATTTTTCAAGTTCCACCATCTTATAGATTTTTTAATTATTTTAATATGAGAGTTTTAAAAACTGCTAGTATGGATTTAGAAAAATATGCCGACATATATTTTACATATGAGAAGATTAAAATAGGCAAAAGGGTAATTGCTATTAAGTTTTTTATTGAGAAGAATAAGTGGAATACATTAGATGAGAGCTATTTTGCAGAGTGGGTAAAAAAAGTTACAAAGTATAGTACCAATAAAAACCTTCTGCATTGTTATGAGAGAAACTCATATATAAAAGTAAATAGAAGTGGAAAATTTTATTTTAATAGTGGCGATATTGTGCCAATAGATGAAGTTAAAAAGCTTTGGAAATTAGCTAGACACAATTTATTAGAAAAATATAAATTAGATACCCAAAAATCATAATATTTTTGTTATAATGCGCATTGTGTAAAGAAATAGGTGACATCCTCTCGGTAATAAAATTACCGAGCATCCTAAGATGCAAGAGATTCCTGCTTCACAGAGCCAGCTTGAATTTTCTTTATAGAAAACACATTGGCTGATTTCTCCACAGGCTTTAATTCGGGAGTGTCCCTCCCTATTTTTTCTATATTCTTTGCAGCATTGATGTCTCTATCAATTTGAGAATGACAATTGGGACATTCCCAAACTCGTTGGCTTAGCGCCAGATCTTGTTTGTAGTATCCACACTTAAAACATGTCTTACTCGTCGGCTCCCATTGGCCGATTTGAACAACGATTGATCCTGACCACAAAGACTTATATTTTAGTTGCCGTATAAATTCTCCCCAACCAGCGTCACTAATAGACTTTGAGAGACATCGGTTTTTTAACATCCCTTTCACATTAAGCGTCTCAAGATAGATAACTTGGTTTTTGTTAACAATCCGATAACTCTCTTTATGCAAAAAGTCCTTTCTTTGGTTGGATACTTTTTCATGAAGACCCGCAACCTTCAGTCTTTGTTTATTTCTATTATTTGAACCTTTTTCCTTTTTTGATAATCTCTTCTGCGCCATTTTTAGCCGCTTCTCAGAAGACCTCAGATATTTTGGAGCATCTTTAGTCAGGCCGTTAGATTCAACCAAAAAGCTTTTAAGTCCCAGATCTATTCCTACACATTTTGTTTGCTTGGTAACTTTTGATACCTGCTTCTTATGACTGATTTCTTCATATACGTTCAAAGAGGCATAATACTTACCAGTGGGAGTCATCGATATGATGATTGAATTAACCTTGGTTACTTTTTTGAGACTCCTGTGAAACTTGGTTTTGATCCTACCTTCAAGCTTTGGAATTTTGATACAACTGTTTTTGGGATCAATGTGAAAGTTCTGAGGAACTTCGAATGATTCTCTCTGTCCCTTTTTCTTGAATTTGGGATAGCCTCCCAACTTTTTGAAAAATCGCTTATATGCCTTCTCTAAGTTAAGTGCAGATTGTTGAAGTGACTGTGCGTTAACCTCACAGAGCCACTTGAACGCCTCTTCTTTTTTTAGAAGCGATATCATTTTCTTTGATTCAAAGCCCGATATGTTTTTTTGTTCTTGATCCCACGCCATCTTTCGCACGTTTAATAGCCGATTGTAAACAAACCTGGCACAACCAAAATGCTTAGCAAAAAACACCGCTTGTTGCTGGTTTGGATAAATCCTGAATTTGTAGGCTTTGCTTACAACTTCCTTCACTACCGGACCTTTTGATCTTGAATATATTTCTGGACTGTTTCTTCTGAAATATGTCCAATCGTTTCAATATAGGTGGATGGGTTCCATAAGTGTTGTCCCCACAATTGCTCTTTTAATTCAGGGTGCTTGATAAACAACCTTCTTGCTGAAATTCCTTTTAACATTTTGTAAATGTATGCTGGGGCAATTTTTGGCTTGGCAGAAACAAAAACATGAACATGATCTTTATCACATTCAAGTTCTTTGATGGTAAATTCTTTCTCTTCTGCGATCTCATAGATCATTTCTTTGAAGCTTTTTTCAATGTCACCCAACAGAACTTTTCTTCTGTATTTGACCGACCAAACAATATGATAGCCAATGTTATGGACCACTGATCTATCATGGATAAGATTTTTACTGTTTTTCCTCATTACATATAGTATAGCATATAATAATGCAAATATCTTTAAATAAATAAAATAAAACTATACATATGGTATGTTTTTTATCAAAAGAAAATCACTTTCATCTCGGCAATGAATTACCGAGGATTCCCGTGATTTATTCCTAAATTTAATAATAAATTTTCATAGCTTTATAACTTTACAAAGTTTAAATTATGGGCAGTTTAATCAATATTTTTTAATTATAAACTACAAAAAGGATAGAAATGAAAAAGAGTTATATTTTACTCTTATTTATAGGTATTTTGATACCTAGTTTGGTTTTTGGTGCCGGAATAGAAGCGGCAAATACTCTACTCAATAAAATTTACGGTGCGCTTTTTATTGCTGCTAGGGTTGTTTGCTCTATTGCAATAATATGGGTTGGGTACAAAGTGATGTTTCAAGGAGCAAGATTTCAAGATGTAGCTAGTGTCTTATTTGGTGCCATTTTAATTGGTGGTGCTAATGAAATTGCAAATTTAGTATTTAGTTAAAAATAGATGTCATGAGTAGTGAAATACTTTTTAAAGGAATGACACGTCCTGCCATGCTATTTGGTGTGCCTATTATTCCTTTAATCATCACTACAGGCTTAATTTTTATTATTTCTGCATGGACTAAGCCACTATTTTTCATTTTTTTTATTCCAATATTTTTTTTAATGAAATTTTTGACTAAACAAGATGATTTTATGTTTAGACTTCTTTTTTTAAAATTTAAAATGTTTACACCTCTTTTAAATAAAAAATATTTTGGAGCAAAGACATATAGTGCTATAAAATATAGAAGAGTACCATCAGGGAATAACTTTCCAAAATTATCTATTATTGATCTTGATAGAAACCCCAATTTTGAGAAATTCATCCCCTACTCAAGTTTGATTAGTGATGATATTGTTATCACTAAAGATTATATGCTACTTTGTACATGGCAATTTGAAGGAATTGCATTTGAAGTAGAGGATAAACAGAATTTAGAGTTTCATAAAAACTCTTTAAATATGCTCTTTAAAGCTTTTGCTAATGAACCAATTAGTTTCTATTTTCACAGTGCTAGACACGATTTAAAGAGTAAGCTCTCTGGAAAATTTGATAATGCTTATCTACAAGAGATAAATAAAAAATATTTTGATGGTTTTAAAGATGGTAATTTACGCAATAATTCTTTGTATATTACTTTAATCTACAATCCAATTAGCTCAAAACTAGATAAGTCCAGTTTTTCAAAAGTCAAGTATGAGACAAAATTAGCAGAACTGAAAAATTATAAAGTTAAAATGAGCGAATATAGTAGTCGTTTAGAGGCTAATATGAGAGTGTTTTCACCTAAGAAATTAAAAATTTATACTCAAAATGGTGTAGATTTTTCAGAACAGTTAGAATTTTATAACTTTTTAATTGGTGGGGAATTTAACAAAGTAAGAGCCATAAACGCCCCAATAAATAGTTATTTAACAGGTAATTTAAATAATATTCAATTTAATCACAACATGGTTCAATTAAACTATAATGATAATAAAAAAAGATTTGCTCGTGCAGTAGAGATAAAAGATTATACAAGTGAAACATTTGTTGGTATTTTAAATACTTTAATGTACCTAGATATTAATTATACTATGACACAAAGCTTCTCTCCTGTATCAAAACATGAAGCAAGAGAAGCACTAAAAAAACAGAGAGGTCATCTGATCTCTGCTGAGGATGACTCTATTACGCAATTAGAGCAGTTTGATATCGCTTTGGATGATTTAATTAGTGGTGAGCTCTGTTTGGGTGATTACCACTTCTGTATTATAATTTTTGGAGATAGTGTCAAAGAGGCAAAAGACAATACAAATAGAGTGATAAGTACTTTAAATGATATTGGAATTGGTGTAACACTAGCTGATCTTGCATTGCCAGCAACCTACTTCTCACAGTTCCCTACGAATTTTGCTTTAAGACCAAGAGTGAGCAAAATCACTTCAAAAAATTACAGTAGTCTAATTTCATTACATAATTTTCCAAAAGGAAAAAAACATAACAATTGTTGGGGTGATGCAATTACAATTTTAAAAACCCCCAATCTACAACCATACTATTTTAATCTACATGAGAGTGTAAATAAAAATGATTTTGGACAATTCTATCTTGCAAACTCTTTAATAATTGGAATGAGTGGTGGGGGTAAAACAGCGTTTTTATCTTTTTTAATAACTCAACTACTCAAATTTAATGATAAAAGTACATTTCCTGAGAATATTCCAGATGATAAAAAAAAGATAACCCTTATATATCTAGATAAAGATAAAGGAGCAGTTGGAAATATTTTATGCTCAGGTGGTCGTTATATCTCCATAGAGAGTGGAAAAACGACAGGCTTTAACCCTTTCATGTGTGAAAATAGCCCAAACAATATTCGTAATTTACAAAATTTAATGAAAATTTTAGTTACAAGAAATGGGGAGAGTTTATCAAGTAGTGATGAGAAAAAATTGACTGATGCAATTAATTCAGTTATGAATCATTTTGAATCAAGTGAGAGAAAGTACGGCATCTCTCTACTATTGGAGAATTTAACTGAAAATATTAATGATGATAACTCTTTAAAGAGTCGTTTAGAGATCTGGTCAAAAAGTGGAAAACTTGGATGGGTATTTGATAATGAGAATGATCTCTTAAATTTCCCAGATGATATTAATCTTTTTGGCATAGATGGAACAGAATTTCTAGATGAGCCTGAAATCTCAGCGCCTCTTAGTTATTACATTTTATGGAGAGTAACTAATTTAGTAGATGGGCGAAGATTTGGGCTTTTTATTGATGAGAGTTGGAAATGGCTAGAAGAGGATATAGTTGCCCAAGAGGTAAAGAATCAGCAAAAAACCATCAGGAAAAGAAATGGTTTTTTTAGTATGGCTACTCAAAGCGTGGAAGATTGGTTAAAAAATTCTATTGCTAGAGCGATAGTTGAGCAATCAGCAACAATGGTATTTTTTCCAAATCCTAAAGCAAATCAAGATGAGTATGTTAATGGACTAAGTTGTACACAAGAGGAGTTTAACTCAATTAAACAGCTAGAGGCTTCTAAGTATCAGTTTTTAGTTAAACGAAGCACACAGAGTGTAATAGCATCTTTAGACCTTAGTAATTTAGGGGATGAAAATATTAAAATTTTAAGTACGGGAACGGCTTATGTTGATATCACAGAGAGTATTTTTAATCAAAAAGAGAAAAATTTAACTCAAAAAGTAGAAGAGTTAAAGAGGTACTATAAAAAAGCACAGGAGCAGTAATATGAAAAAAACAGTTTTGAGTTTATCTCTATTAGCAAGTCTACTTCTTGCTACAGGTATACCAGTTGTAGATGTAGTATCAAATACCCAACAATTAACACAAAATGCTAAAACAGCAATAACATGGGCAGAAGAGGCAAAAAGATGGGCTGACACAACCACCCACTATCAAGCTCAACTCAATATGTATAATAGTCAACTCTTAGCTCAAACAGGCGCTAGAGGTTCAGTCTCTTTTTTAAGCGATATTAGTGATTTTTATATGTTCTCTAAAACATATGGCGATGATTATCTCTCACTTAGTAGTGATATTTTAGACCCTAACTCACCTCTTGGTTATCAATCCAAAGCACTATTTGATAAGTATAGTCTTTTTGATAGGTGCAATAAACCCTATTTCTCCCAAGAGGAGAAAGATATCTGCAAAAATGGCACAGTCAGACGAGTTCAAGAAGTAGCAGTATACCAAGAGTATCAAAAAAACTTATCGAAGCAATCAGATGATCTCTCAGAGTTATCTAAAAGATTAACAGAGAGTAAAGATGCAAAAGAGTCTCAAGATATTAGTAATGCAATTAATGCAAAAGTGGCACAGCTTAATTTAACTAAAACACAAATTGAGCTGATGAATGCTCAAAATGAGAGATTAGATAGGCTCGAAGAGGAGCAAAAGAGACAGATAAGAAGCAGGGCTATGTCAAGACCTGTAAGTGATACTGATTATAGCAATATGTTTGGCAAATAATAAAAATAAATTTTTAAAGGAGAGTAGAGTGAAGAAGGTTTTAAGTTTACTAATTTTAGGGTTTTTTATAGTTGGCTTTAGTGGGTGTATGAGTGATGAGGAGAAAGAGGCGAAGGATTACTTGGTTAAAAAAACACTAGAGCAGAAAAAGAGAGAAGAAGCGAGGAAAAAGGCTATGAAAAGACCACCAACCGATTTTTCTAATTTTGATGAAAGAGTAGCAGAACAGGAAAAGAAAATGAAAGCAGAGATAGCGGCAAGGAAAGCAAAAAGAGCAGCAGAGCAAGCAAAGAGTAATTAAAAAATAGTAGAGGGTTTTACTATGGGGTTTTTTGAGAGAATAGGGACATATATTGATAGTATATTTGCTCTAATTAGTGTTAGTGCAACTAGTCATCTAATGAGCCAGTTAACTAGCTTGATTGCTATATCTATAACTGTCATGATAATGATAAAAGGTTATATGGCAATGGCTGGGAAACTTCAAGAGCCAGTAGCTGATTTTGTTTGGGATATAGCAATTAAGTGCGTTATTATCACTTTTGCGCTAAATCTTGGAGGATGGCTTAATTTAGTAATTAATGCTATGGATGGCATATATGGATGGGCAGGTGGTGGAGTGAGTCTCTATGCAAAATTGGATGAAGTGTTTGATCTTGTACAGATCTTAGCAGAGGCTGTTTATGCTAAGGGTGATTATGGCTCAGGTACATTATGTTCAGTGCTTATCTACATATCATTTGGAGTGGGTGTACTGCCCGCTCTTTTAATTATTATTGTAACCTCATTTACTCTAAAAGTGCTAATGATGCTAGCCCCTTTTATGTTTTTCTCCTTAATGTATGGCTGGCTTAAGAATATGTTCACTCAGTGGCTGAGTCTATTTTTTGCCAATATATTAACTGTACTAATTGTTACCATGTTTTTTAACGCCATGATTGAAAAATATAGAGCTTTTATAATTTTTTCCAAGGATGATTTAAGTACAGGTACAGATATTTTTATAGTAACTTTTCAAGTAATTGTACTTAGCGTTTTGCTCTCAGTCATTATAAATGCCTCAAAATCTATAGCTGAGAAGATAGCTACTGTCTCAATGGATTCCACAATGGCTAGTAGTTTTGGAAAGACACTAAATAGTGCAAAAAGTAATGCAGGTAGTATTGGAAGAGGGGTAGGAAAAGTTATGGGTAAATTTAGAGGGGGAAGATAGAGTGAAGAAGGTTTTAAGTTTACTAATTTTAGGGTTTTTTATAGTTGGCTTTAGTGGGTGCATGAGTGATGAGGAGAAAGAGGCAAAAGATTACTTGGTTAAAAAAACACTAGAGCAGAAAAAGAGAGAAGAAGCGAGGAAAAAGGCTATGAAAAGACCACCAACTGATTTTACTAATTCCGAAGAAATAGCAAAAGAAGAATTAAAAAAAATGAAAGCAGAGATAGCAGCAAGGAAAGCAAAAAGAGTAGCAGAACAAGCAAAAAATAATTAATGTAGATAGGCAAGGGCAATAAATGGGGTTTTTAAAGGGATGAATAAATTAATTTTAATAAATTTAGTAGTGGTGCTGTTTTTGAGTGGATGTTCTCTTGCATCAAAACAATCAAATCAAAATAGTATTGCTTCTTCCCCAGAATTACAAAAACTTTTTAATAATGATAACTGGGAGCCAGTTAATCAAGATGGAATTGAAAAGGTGGAGTTCTGATGGAAGAAGATAAAAATAGATTTGACCCTCAAAGAGGAGTTGAGTATGAAGCTAGTATACAAGCATTAATTCAAAAGAGTAATACTAGAGCTTGGAGTGTTGCTATTATTGCAACTATAGGGCTATTTTTAGCAATATTTGCTATTGTTCTTTTAACTCCACTAAAGAGTGTGGAGCCTTATGTAATAAGGGTCAATGATACAACTGGGAGTGTTGACATTATTACAGTTTTAGATAAAAAGAGTTTAACAACGAGCGAGGCAATTGATAAGTACTTTATAAATGATTATGTCATTAAAAGAGAGTCATACTATTATGATATGTTAAATCAAGACTATATTGCTGTGCAGTTAATGAGCAGTGATGATGTTGCATCTGAGTATAGAGCTATTTTTGATGGCAAAAATGCAAGAGATGTAATCTTACAAGATACCACCCAGATTAGTATTAATGTTTTTAGTATTGTTCTTGGAAACTCAAATGGTTCAAAAATAGCGACAGTTCGCGCCTTAAAAAGTGTTAAAGATCTTCAAAATGGAGAAGAGAAGAGATCAATTAAAGTTATAACACTAAGTTATGACTATTTTCCTAGTGCTAAGCAGAGTGAGAGCAGTAGACTTATTAACCCTTTAGGGCTTAGAGTTCTATCTTATAGAGTTGATAATGAAATTAGCAGATAAAAAAGGTGTAGTGTGTCAGAGATAATTAAGTATGAGTCTATAAAGAAGCTACTAGTTCCAATTAGAAAACAGCTAGTTTTGATAGATAGAGATGTTGCTAGGCTCTATGGGGTTGAGACTAAAGTGCTTAACCAAGCAATTAAGAGAAATGAAAAAAAGTTCCCTAAAGAGTATATGATTGAGTTAACTGATGAAGAGTTTAAAGATTTGCGGTCACATTTTGTGACATCAAACTTTAGTAAAACTAGAGCCAACCCTAAAGCTTTTACAGAAAAAGGGTTGTATATGATAGCAACTATCCTCAAAAGTGAAAAAGCTACGGAGGCAACTTTTAGAATGATAGAGACATCAATGCTGCAAAGAATATAGAAAAAATAGGGAGGGACACTCCCGAATTAAAGCCTGTGGAGAAATCAGCCAATGTGTTTTCTATAAAGAAAATGCAAGCTGGCTCTGTGAAGCAGGAATCTCTTGCATCTTAGGATGCTCGGTAATTTTATTACCGAGAGGATGTCACATAATAATACTATTGAGACTGAGACAAGGATAGAGCTTAATCTGGGATTTGTAAAGATTACTAAATCTAAAAAGAAAAAGCAAAAATAAGAGCATATAAGAGGATAAGTGTATGATAAAAGGATTATTTTTTGGGTTTATGGGTTTAATCTTAAGCATTAACGGAGCTTTTGGAATTACTATTCCAGAGCCTTCTAAGCTTGATAAGAGAATAGCTTTTTTAGAGTATTCCCCTAATGATGTATTTAAACTCTATGTTAGAGATGGATTTACCACTATTATCACTCTAGAGAAAGATGAGCGGGTTTTTAACATGGCAAGTGGTTTTAATGATGGTTGGGAGTTTAACTCTAAAGATAATTTTATATTCATAAAACCAAAAGTTTATGTCTCTTCTGGAGTTGATGGATCTATTCAAAATAACATTATTGTTGAGCCAAATAAAAAGGATTGGACTACAAATTTTATTGTTACTACTAATAAAAGGGTCTATATTTTTGATCTGATTTTAGCACAGCGCTCAGTCCACTATAAAGTAACTTTTTCCTATCCTGAACAGGAGTACACAAGAGGTAAAGCACTACTCACAAAGCAGCAAGAAATTGATGAAAAAAGATATGTAGAAGATAGTTTAAATAGAGTTACAGTTCCTAGAAATTGGGATTTCTTAATGAATGTTAATAATGGTAGTGATGATATTAAGCCAGATTTTGCCTATGATGATGGGGTATTTACATATTTAGGCTTTAGTAGTACTAAAAATATCCCTTCAGTATTTCTGTTTGACAATGATAAAGAGAGCATCTTAAATACTCATATGAAAAAAGATGGAAAATATGATGTTTTAGTTGTTCATAAAACAGCTCCAATGATAATTTTAAGGAGTGGAAAAAAGATAGTTGGGATCTTAAATAGAGGTTATGCTAAAAACCCTTTAGATGAAACTCGAATTACAAATAGTCAAAAGATTGTAAGAGAGGTGAAAGAAGATGGAAAATAGCCATAATAACCAAGAGAGTATCAAAACTGATCTAGAGTACGAGAGAACAAATACTAGAAAACTACAAATTGTAGGTACTATAGTTATTGGAGCTGGATTAATTATTTTTCTTTTTATATCTGTATTTATGGGCGGTGAGGAGACAGTAGAGGTTGCAAAGGTTGATACTAAAGCCCAAAATGTTGAAAGAAAAGTTTTTGAGCTTGATAATAGGCAAAAAGAGATTTTACAAAAGATGCAAAATGTTGAGAAGAGACAGTTTATTCCCCAACCAACTCCACCAGAGCCAATTATCAAAGAGATAAAACCTAGAATTATCAAGGGGTTAAGTGCAACTTTAGTAAAAAATGAACAGTTATCATCATCTACAGAGAGTTTTACAAACCAATTAGCACAAATAGATTCACAAGCTAATGCAGACTCTCAAATTAATAGCACACCACAAGCGAGCGGAGATCAAGATTATAGAGGATCCACCTTTTTACCTACAGTAGCAAAAAAAGGTGATTTTAATCCTAACCTATTTTTATCAAAAGGCACTTATATAGGGTGTTCATTAAATACGCGACTAATATCATCCATTAAAGGCGGTATATCTTGCACTATTAGTAATGATGTATACTCCGCTAATGGAAATGTGCTACTAATAGAAAAAGGTTCAAAAATAACAGGATCTTTTAAATCAAATCAGTTAGAAAACGGTGTTAATAGACTTTTTGTGATTTGGGAAGAGGTTAGAACACCAAATAATTTAATAATTCCTATGTATAGTGGCGCTAGTGATGAGCTAGGGGGCTCAGGAATTGAAGGTGAGATTGACAATCACTGGCTTGAGAGATTTGGCTCAGCCATACTACTTAGCGCAATTGATGATGTCTTTAGTGTTGCAGCTTCTAGGATAGCAAAAAATGATACTGCTCCAGTTGATTACACAGAAAATAGCCGAGAAAATGCTCGTGCAATATCATCTATTGCATTAGAGGAGTTTATTAAAATTAAACCAACTCTTTATAAGACCCAAGGGGACTTAGTAGGGGTTTATGTTAATCGTGATATAGATTTCACTAGAGTGTATGAGTTAAAAAAGAGCTCTAAGAGTAAAGAGTAGTAGTGTCTGTATCTCTAGAGAAGTATACTCAAAACTTTTTTGGTCAATACCTAGAAGATGATTCAATTAATGAGATTTGTTACAACGGCGGCAGTTGCGTATGGGTACAAGATAATAGATCATTTTGGAGATCTCATCAAACAGAGCTAGATTACAGATCTGCTACGTCATTTGCTACAGCAGTAGCCTCTTTTAAAGCAGATGAGATAAGCAAGAAAAAACCTATACTGAGTGCTACATTAAACGGCGGAGAGCGAATACAGATTATAGTTCCACCAGCTACAAAGCAAGGGATGATTAGCATCACTATTAGAAAGCCATCAAAAACTAGATATTTGATTTCAGATTATGAAAAAGATGGTATGTTTGACCGTACTGTTTATACTTCAAAAAATCAAGTATCCCCTATTGATAGTAGGCTTACTGAACTATTAAAGAGAAAAATGTATAAAGATTTTATCATCAAAGCTGTAGAACTTGGAAAAAATATTGTTATTAGTGGCTCAACAGGGAGCGGTAAAACCACCTTTATGAAATCTTTAATTGATTTCATTCCAATGACAGAGAGATTAATTACTATAGAAGATGTTGAAGAGATTACGTTTTATGAGCATAAAAACTTTATGCAACTCTTTTACCCAAGTGAAGCAAAAGAGGAAGATTTTTTAACCTCTGCTACTTTGCTAAAATCGTGTCTTAGAATGAAGCCCGATAGAATACTCTTAGCAGAGCTTAGAGGAGCAGAAACATATGATTTTATCAATGTTGTAAGTAGTGGTCATAATGGCTCTATCACCTCTTGTCATGCCAGTAGCGTAGAGGAGACATTTAGAAGATTAGCTCTTATGACACTTCAAAACAGACAAGGACAAAAAATTCCTTTTGAGACAATTGAAAGATTTTTAAAAAATGTAATTGATGTAGTTATTCATCTATCTTGCTGTGATGGAAAAAGATATATCACAGAGGTATATTTTAAAAGATTAGAGAAAGAGTTTAATGAATTGGGTTAAAATAACTGCAGTTATAATTGTTGGTGTAATTGTTATATATTTTCTCTCTGGTATATTAGTTTTTTTCATTAACGGGTTTCTTATAAAAGATATATTTGAGTACTACACGTATGATTTTACATATATTGCAATTTTAAATGATGTGCCAAATATTTTTAATGCTTTAGGGTACACCACTATTACTGTAACTCTTATTGTGCTTATTTTTATTTTTATGCCAAAAAATGAGTCTTTGCATGGTGATGCAAAATTTGCTAAGTACTCAGATATTAAAAGAATGAGACTTTTCTCAAAAGATGGAATAATTATTGGGCAAAAAAATAAAAAACTATTAAGACTTTCAGGGCAACGCTTTGTTGCTCTAGGCGCACCCACAAGAAGTGGCAAAGGCGTTAGTGTAGTTATTCCAAATTTACTAGATTTAAGAACTTCTGTTTGTGTGCTAGATATTAAACAAGAGTGCTTTGAGTACACTAGCAAATATAGAAAAGAGATATTAAATCAAGAGGTATATCTATTTAACCCATTTAGCACTAAAACACACAGATATAATCCTTTATTCGCTATTGATATGAGCGATAAAAGTAAAAGAGATGGGCAGTTATTAGACTTTGTTAATATCTTATACTCTACTAATGGTTCTGAGAACTCTAATTTTTTTAATCTACTTGCTCAAAATCTATTTATAGGTTTATGTCATATGTGCCATGATTTAAATTCAACAGATCGAGGAGTTGAATTTATGAAGAGACATGGAATTAAATTAAATTTTAATTTAAGTGACATATTGGAGTTATCTAATGGCTTTAGTATAGTAGAAGAAGGCGAGACAATACAAGGGTTAGAAGAGAGTTTTGAGTACTTAAAATATTCAGATCTCCTTTTGGATGAAACTATAAATAGACTGCAATCATATTTTGGAATTGATAGTGACAATACAAGAAGTGGGGTTTTAAGCAGTTTTAGCGCCCCATTAATGATTTTTAGGAGTGAGCCTATTAGATCTGCCACCTCTTGTAGTGACTTTAGCTTTAATGATTTAAGAAAAAAACTAATGAGTGTATATATTGGCATAACTCCTGATCAGCTAACTAATGCTAATGGAATATTAAATATTCTATTTTCACAACTTATATCGCTCAACACAAAAGAGCTTCCAGAGAAAAACAGAGATTTAAAATATAGTTGTACTTTGCTTATGGATGAGTTTACATCTATTGGCAATATGCCAATACTTCAAAAAGGTGTATCTTTTATAGCTGGTTATAATTTAAGACTTATAACAATTTTTCAAACTCAATCTCAGCTAAAAGAGACGCCACCACGTGGGTATGGAAAAGAGGGGGCTAGTATACTCCTAGACAACCATTTTTGTAAAATATATTTTACACCAAGCAATCAAGATGAAGCAGTAGAAATTTCAAAAAATTTAGGCGATAAAACTATTGATAGTGAATCTTATTCATATGGTAAAGAGTCATTAACAATTATGAGTAAAAGAGGAAGAAACATTAATAAAGCCAGAAGAGCTTTGATGCTTCCACAAGAGATCCGTGAAATTAGCCCAAAAAAAGAGTTAATTATTATGAATAACGAGAAACCAATTCTTTGCAATAAGGCATTTTATTATAGTGATAACTATTTTATTAACAAGCTAAGATATGTTTCGCCAACATTAAGAAAAATTAAGTATCCATCACTAATTAACTATTTTTTCAAAAAATTGCCCAATGAGGAGCAACTAAAAGAGGCGGTTAACTCCGGTGAATTGGGTGTTAAGATACCAAACATATATATAAGATAGAAACAAGGAGAGAAAATGAGTTTAAAGAGGATATATATACTTCTTATAGCGTTATTTATAATAGTAGGCTGCTCTAGTCAACCACCAGTAGCAGAGCCTGTTAAGTGGGATGAAGGATCTGCACTTAATATAAATAAAGAGTTGCTTTTTGAAAAAGATTTGAGAGTACCAAAAGATCCTTATTTAAAAAATCATAACTGGGCTTATCAGATGACCACAAGAAAAACAGGTGATAATTTTTTAGAAAATGAGAGAGTTGTAAAGACCTTTTTAATGGCTCACAATGCAAATGAGATCATAATTATAGGAAATAGAGATTTAATCAAAGAGTATAAAAAATACTTTTTAGACAATGAAGTAGAGGCAAAAATTACACTAAAACCAATCTCATTAGATATTAAAAACTCTAATGAGGTAGATCTGCTATTTTTTAATAATGTAGGGACAGATAATGAAGTTAATTAAAATTACTCTGTTGCTATTTTTAGTTTTTAACTCTTTATCAGCTCAAACACCAAATTTTAATCAAGACATTTTATCAGGCGATAAAAAACTATCTTGTGAAGCTGTTTTATGTCTAAGTACAGGAGATCGTCCTAGTGAGTGTAATGAAGCTATTAGAAAATACTTCTCTATTCATGAGAGGAAATACTCAGAGACTATTAAAGCTAGAAAAGATTTTTTAAATCTTTGTCCAACAGGAGATATCAATGATCAAGAGTATGATGAGTTAACAGACATAATACTCTCTTTAGAGGATGATTGTTCACCAGAAGAGTTAAATAAAAGAGTAGAGAAAGTAAAAGTAGATAGAAATGATTATAGATATAGAATTAGCCCATTACTTCCTGCTAGCTGTAAAAAATTAATAGATCACGCATATACTAGATTTCCAAAAGTTGAGTATATTTGTAGTGGAGAATTTTATGCTCAAGAGGATTGGAAGAGAGGCTCTTACTATGAACATGGCAGAGACATACCAATTAATAAAAAGTGCTGGAGGAGAAAACAAGGGGAGTTGTGAGAAATATATAGTAGATATAGTGATCAAGGAAAACAATATCATAACAATATTAAAACAACATTGTTATGATATTAGTTAGATATCGTTTAAATATTAAAATTATTTCGTAATTTTTCTCTTAAAGATTGTTTTACCAATGTTGAAAAAGACACATCAGGGTATTTTTCTTCAATATTTTTTTGTAAATCAATTGGTATACTATATACCATTTGATTTTTTACTTTATACTCTTTTCCTATTTTCTGTTTTTTTTCTACTGTAAGTGTTAATTCTTGCTCATTAATTTTTTTTATTTTTTCATTTCTCATTTTAACTCCTTGTCTATCAACTCTTTTAAATTTATAACAAAATTATTAATGTTTCTATATGCTCCAAGTTCAAGAAATTTATTGCCTTTTGTAATTTCTTTAGTTTTCTTGCCATCATTAATGATTTTTTTAAGCAACTTAGTTCTTGGCATTTCTATACTTTTTATATTGTCAATTTCATTTGTTATCATTAACTGCTTATAACCTTTTATAAACTCCTCTTTCTCCTTTTTATCAAAACACATAGCCATATTTAATACATGTATGATATTTGCATCTGAATTATGTTCTTGTATATATTTTGTTGCTTTGATAGTCTCTGAGATACTTTCATAATCATCCATTGTTGGAATGATATATAAATCACTTTTAAACTCAGATACTCTTTGATCAAATCTGCCACCAAAATCACAAAGCAAATAACCACTTTTTGAGGATATCATCATTCTTTCTTCTTCACTATCAACTATAAAATCATTATCATTACTAATAATTTTTGCTTTTTCAGAAATATTAATTGTTTTAATGGCATTATAATATGCACTATCTCGTTTTGGATCAAAATTAAGTATAGAAGTATTTACGTGCTCTGCTAATAAACGAGCTATACTGCTTTTACCGCCTCTAACAAAATTAACAAGTGAAATTATTTTGATCTTATTTCCCATTTTAATCCTTTTATGATATTGTTATAATATCATAACAATATTTAAATATTATTAAAATAATATTGTTATAATATCAATTAAATATTAGTATTTTTGTGTAATTTTTCTCTTATAGACGGTAAAAGCAGTATAGCTCGTTTATTAGATATTTTTTGATATCATAATAATATATTTAGGAATAAATCACTTTCATCTCGGCAATGAATTACCGAGGATTCCCGTGATTTATTCCTAAAGAGTTATCTAGTTTGAGAAAATAAGTCTATTATCGTGAGAAAATTTACCTTTTGTGAGAAGATTTAATTTAACTCAGTTAACATTAAGTTGAGTAATGATATAGTTACTCACGAAAAAGATTTTAACTCACAAAAGGTAAATTTATGACACCTAGAGAATTTAAACGTCAACAAGTGACATCCTCTCGGTAATAAAATTACCGAGAGGATGTCACAATATTTGTAAAGAGTGGCATAATAGAGGTTATAATACTATTAGCAAGACCTTTTAAAATAGTTGTAGTTTTTAACAAAGTATCATTAAAATTAGCACTCTCTTTATAATCTTGAGAATACATTATGAATCCTAAAGAATTTTTTTCTAAAAGACTTTTAAGACTCAATTTTAGTTCCTTTATCTAAATTGTTAAATATTATTTTATAAATATCGTAACTATCAAGATACCCTATTACAAAAGAGTTTAAATTATATAAATCTAGTATATGTCCAAAACATTTATCCACTGCAGTATGTCCCAACATCTTAAGCTTAACGGTGTTTATATTTTTGTATTTGCTTTTTTTATCATTTAAATTTTGATATATTCCATCAATATCGGTTAATATAATATTTATTCTTGAATTAAGCAAATGATTAAAATAAAGGCTCATACTATCTGAACTTATATCCCAACTCATAGTAAAAGGCTCTAACAATTCTATGAAAATTGAAGGCAAAATAATAGGAATATTATTTGAGGTTAAGATTTTTTTTATATCTTTAAAAGATTTACAGGGTTCAATATAAAAATTACTAATATCACTTAACATGTATGCAGTTTGGTCTTGCGCTAAAGCACAAGCTCTATGATGTGTAATATTGCTAAATCTATACGTTTTATCTAAACCTTCAATTGTATTATCAGTAGGTCCTCCGCCTGGAAAAAGTACTATATTTTGTTTTTGGTTAAGATTTTTAAGATTTTCTATTACCTCTAAAACAAAATGCTTTTCCTTGCTCAATAAACTTCCGCCTACCTTGATGACAATATCAACATTATAATTTTCTAAACCTATTACTTGATTATTTATATTTTTCATAATATTCTTTTAATGTTTTCTCAATTTTTTTCACGGCAATATAAATTGTATCTTTTTCAATTGTGAGTGATGGCTTTATTTTAATAACCGTGCCTTCATTGTATTGAGACATTCTTAGCAATAGATAGTTTTTTTTAGCTAAATTAATAAAATTAATACAAGCTTGATTACTTTCTAGCTCCACTCCAATCATTAAACCAACTCCTCTAATATCTTTAATTATGTTATACATATATTTTAATTTTATTAATTCTTCTAAAAATATTTTTCCTTTCTCAATAACTTCGTTTAAAAAATAAGGTTCACTTAGTGACATCCTCTCGGTAATAAAATTACCGAGAGGATGTCACATATTTCAATGTGATAGTTTACATTAAATATTAATCCATCAGTTTTTCCATTATTGGTATCTTTTATATCTCCATTTGCACTACTATAAGAAAGTCCTACAGCAATAAAATCTCTACTATTTTTTAATTACTCTTTGCTTGTTCTGCTACTCTTTTTGCTTTCCTTGCTGCTATCTCTGCTTCCATTTTTTTTAATTGTTCTGCTGCTTCTTCATCAAAATTAGAGTAATCAGGCAGAGGTCTTTTCATAGCCTTTTTCATCTCTTCCTCTTTATGTTTCTGCTCTAGTGCTTTTTTAACCAAGTAATCCTTCGCCTCTTTCTCCTCATCACTCATGCACCCACTAAAGCCAACTATAAAAAACCCTAAAATCAGTAAACTTAAAACCTTTCTCATCACACAATTTCCTTATAGTTCAATATATAAAAAAATGTATTATAGGCATATTATCTTAAAAAATACATAACTATTTCAAATACAGATCTAGCTATTGTAGCAATCATTATCAAAATAGATAATCTTTTAACCAAACCAATATAGTATTTAACTGGAAAAAGAGTTTCTACTCTTCTTTCATCTGCTTTTTTATTTTTGCTACGCAACAAAACTAACATCTTCACAGAACTTTTTAAAGCTTTCTTCATAGCATCTACCAAAACTTCTAACACTCCATTTTAAAAATTAATTTTCTGAAATATGAATTACTCCAAAGTAATTTATCTTCAAGAAAAAATTTTTCACTACATGCCACGAAGTTTGAAGACCTATCGAAGAGGCAAAGGCAAAAAAAATTAAAAGGATTTAAGATGAAGGCAGAAGAGTTTAATGAGGATATGAAGATTAAGTGCAGAATGCTTATATCTAAAAGCATGAGGCTAGAGGATTTAGCTGAACAAAATCACAATGAAGTTAAAGATCTAGCTCATACTAAAAAAAACTGTGAGAGTGAATATAAAAAATCATGTGAATATATGGATAAATATATAAAACAATTAGGAATAAATCACGGGAATCCTCGGTAATTCATTGCCGAGATGAAAGTGATTTATTCCTAAAAAAACAATTGCCTTCCCACAACTTTTTTTAATATTAATATCTAACATATTTTGATTGTTAATTTTATACATTTTTACCCTCCTATTCCATTAAAATAATGTAGCACTTTTTTTAAAGCGTATACCGTTACGATAAGTGCCATGATTGTAGATATTAAGAGTAAGATTAATAGTAAACTTGCATTTTGTTCGTCAAATAAGATAGAAATGGGAAGTGAGGCAGAGAGTGCTATGGGAAGCGCAAATGTAAGCCAACTGATAATTTGTGATGGAAATAGAGAGATGGGAACAATGGAGAGACTAAAAACATTAAATCAAATCAAATACTGTTATTAACCATTATCATTATGATGTCTGTTATAGGCTTATTATCCACAGATATATATCTTCCATCTTTGCCTAGTATTACCAAAGAGTTTCAAACTATACAAAACAGTACACAACTTACTATAAGTCTATTTTTAATGGGTCTTTGTCTCTCTCAACTTATTTATGGTCCTCTTAGTGAGAGATTTGGTCGCAAACCTATTTTATTAATTGGGATATCTATATTTATAATTGCTTCTATTGTCTGCTTACTTGCTAATTCAATTGAAATATTAATTGCCTCAAGATTAGTTCAAGGTATTGGCGCTGCTTCTGGTATGACAATTGGAAGATCAATTATTGGTGATATTTTTTCAAAAAAAGAGGCTGTTAAAATATTTGCAACAGTTTTTCCATTTGTAGGACTCTCTCCAGCAATTGCACCAGTCATTGGTGGATATATAGAAACGTACTTTGGATGGAGAGTCTCTTTTGCCCTTCTAGTACTATTAGGAGTGCTTCTTTTATCGCTAATAATACTCTTCTTACCAGATACATTAAATAAGAACAGTAAATCTAGTATATCACCAAAGCATATATTTAAAAAATATGGGGTTTTAATAAAAGATAAAATCTTTATAGGGTATGTCCTAACTCCTTGCGTTGCTTACGCAACTTATTTTGCTTATCTTACAGAATCTCCTTTTATACTTAACGAGAATGGATATGCTGCTAAAATAATTGGTATGAGTTATATAACATTATCATTATCTTATGTAATAGGTAATTTTACATCACGAAGATTACTAAAATACTTTGAAATTAACAAAGTACTATTTATTGGATATTCAATATTTGTATTTTCAGGAGTATTAATGCTACTGTTAAGTACTTTTAGTTTTAATCTTACTTTATTTCTTATGCCAATAACTTTTTTAACATTTGCAAATGGCTTTTTAATTCCTCTAGGTGCTGCTGGTGTGATTACTAATTTCTCTCACCTATCTGGATATGCTTCTGGTCTTTTGGGGTTTTTACAACTAGGCACAGCAGCAATCTCATCTGCTCTTATTGGTTTTATATCAAATAGATCATATAATATATTATCACTATATATACTTGCAATAGCAATAATTGGATTTTTTCTATTTTATAAATTGATTTTACAATCAAAGATTAGTGGTTAGGGATAATGCTTAACAATGTAGTATTAAATTTGATAATATCCAAAAGTAGATTTACCAACTCCATTAGTGCCACTAATGATTATAAATTGTGGAGTTTTATTCATAAAAGTACTTTATATTAATTATCTCATATTCACTAGGAGTCAATTCTCTTAGAATTTCATTGTCTCTAGTGCCTTTTTCAAGAAAATAAGCTTTTCTATGTGACATCCTCTCGGTAATAAAATTACCGAGAGGATGTCACTAGAAACCTCTAAAGAGTTATCTAGTTTGAGAAAATAAGTCTATTATCGTGAGAAAATTTACCTTTTGTGAGAAGATTTAATTTAACTCAGTTAACATTAAGTTGAGTAATGATATAGTTACTCACGAAAAAGATTTTAACTCACAAAAGGTAAATTTATGACACCTAGAGAATTTAAACGTCAACAACTAAAAAAGCTTAAAGAACAAAAAGCAAAACCACACCAAAAAATTAGCAATACTTTTATTCAATCTGCAATCCATAAAAATACTGCTGGAGCATTAAAAACAGTATTTTATTTAGCTTCTCTTCTTGAAAAAGAAAATATTGACTTTAATATGGATTTAAATACTTTAGAAATTGATTTAAGGCAAATGTTAAAATATACCGGTCTCACAGCTAAAGACATAAGAAATAATTTAAAATCAATGCAGGAGACTAGTATAAGTTTTATAAATGAAGAAAAAGAAGAAGAGTTAATGATAAATTTACTCCCATACATAGATTTTAAATGGGGCAAAAACCATATTGAGTTAAAATTATTTAATAAAATTTCAAAGCTTATTATAAATGTTAAAAATAATTATACTTTTATTAATACTAGCACTCTGATGGGGCTTAAAAATAAACATTCCCTCAGACTTCTTCCTATGCTTAATTTAATTGCTGGATATGATAAAAATATTGCTAAAAGAAAGATTTATGAGTTATCAGATTTAAACGATTTATTTGGTACTGCCTATAAACGTTTACAAGATATTGATAGATTTATACTCGCACCAGTGAAAAAAGAATTAGATAGTAATTCTAAATTGTCTTTTATTTATGAAATTAATTTTAACAATTTTGGAAAAGGTAGACCAAGAGCAGTCAATATATCTATTGATGTTATTACAAAAAATACAGTGCAAGGAAAGTTATTATGAATAAAAAAAGAGTTAACAAGCTGGGCAAAGGAACTCTTAAAAGAGCATTCATTAACTCAAATTCTCAATAAAACAAGAGCAAAAAGAAAAGAGATGGTAAGAGATAGGTAATTTCTTATCTCTCTCTTCCTCTAGCTCGTTGTTTATCTCTTTTTTGCTTCTTCTCTTTTGATTTCTCTCTTTGTAGTTTTTTAAATTTGGATATTGAGAAATCTTTAGTAGTCTCTTTTGAGTCTTTTTGCTCTTTTTGTCTATCTTTTTCCAAGGTTGAACAACTCCAAATAGATCTATGTAGAGTTTTTTCAAATTCTATTATTTTACCATTCACTTCTTTTGTAAGTCTATACTTAACAGGCTCTTTTTTTTCTATTTTAAATTTTACAAATTCACCAATAGTAATACTGCTCTCCTTAATTACCCTTTTTAAATCTTCTCCCCATATTTCAGCTGTACCTTTTTTTGTCTCATACCTAACAAAATAACTATCTCTTGCATTTTTAGCTTCACTAAATTGATACTTTGCATCACCATAGTCTAGTACTTTGTAGTAATGAAGAGGATCTACTTTTACTGTTTTTTTAATTGTTGCTTTTGCTTCTACTCCTAAGATATTTAACTCTTTTGCAAAATTCTCTCTAAGCTCTGCTAAATCACTTGGAGCAATATTTCTTCTTGCTCCTTCATTATCTGCAATTTTCATAGCTACATGAACATGTGGATTATTTGTATCTTTATGATACACAAAAGCACATAAGTTATCTGGATATTTTTGTTTCATTGTCTTAAATACTGCTTCTCTTAATTTATCCTCTTTTGCCTCTATAGAGAAAATCATATGCATAACCTCTCTTCTAGTTTTCCTTTTAACCTCTTTTGCGTTTAAGATAGGTTCCCCCTCATCTCTAAAAGTATCTTTTACAAATTTGTTATCTTTTTTTCCTAGATAACTCTCATGTTCATCTAGATATACTTCAAGCTCCCCATCTCTTGAAATATAATCTATATGGGCACTTAATGCTTCAAAGTTTTTAGAGTTGCCAGTTATCTTTACTACTACTTCTGTGCTTTTTTCTCTTTTAAAATTTCTATTTTTCTGCTTATAGTTATAAGCAGAGTTTGAGGCTCTATCTAATTTTGAAAAAACTCTTTTAGTTAATATTTCATCATCAAATAGTTTAACTCTTCGCATATTTTTAAATTCTATTTTGAGTGTAAATTATAAACTTTTTTAACTCTTTAGAAACTATGTTTAATTTACTTTGTATATCACTAACTATTTTTTCTAAATAGGTGTAACTACTTTTCTTATTGCTTTCATCATAGAGTCGCTTTAACAATTGATTTAAATTTCTTCCAATCATGTTCAGTTCATACCTAGCTTTTTTAAACTCTTTTATCTCATTTGTTGTAAAGAATTTATTTTCATAAATTGTATTTAAAAGTCTATATTTTACTTCACTTGTCAAAGATGTAGTTCCGTTTTTTTGCATCTCTTTTTGTAAAAAATCTCTCTCACTTGGAGTTAATTTAAATCTTATCTGCGTATCTCTATCTTTATCAATGCTCTTTAAAAGATGAGATGATTCTTTGCTTAAATCAGCTACTAATGCATTAATAATTTTATTCATGGGCGTATCTATTTTTTCACTTAACTCTTTTAGTGTATTGTAGTTTTGTTGTGATAATCTCACTAAAAATTTTTTACTATCAGTTAAAATTTTATCATCACTTTTTTTCTCTTCTACCATAATTAAATCCTTTTAAAAAATTTATTTTCATAAGAATCCTTCAAACTCTTTTACTGAAAATACTTTTTTATTTAAAATCTTTATAAAATACTTTTCTAAGAAAAATATTTTTTGTACTCTTTTATCATAAAACTTTTTAATACTTTTTTCATAAAAAAAGTTTTCCTTCTTCATAAAAAAAGTTTTGGCTAAAAAAACTCTATGAGCTTCGCAGAAAATTAGAACATAGTTCGCAAAATGATATCATTTTGTGTACTAGTTATATATCCTGCAATTATCTGTATTATTGTACGCTTTGTTCCTTTAACTATTCATTAAGAGTGTTGAGTATATAATTTTAAAAAGGAGTATATATGATAAAAAAAAGTCAAGCATTAGAAGAGTTAGAAAGAGAGTATCAAGAGAGAAGAAAAATTTTGATTAAAAAAGAGAAAGAGTTAGAGATTAAAAATAGAAAAGTATTTGTTGATTCACTTGTAAAAGAATTTTTACAAGATGAGAATTTTAAAAAGTCTTTTTTTGTTTTACTTGAAAATCAAGATAAACAAAATATATTAAAAGCGTTAAAGCCTCTTAATATTTAAAAAATTTAAGTAGAAGAGGTTAAGTCTCTTCTGCTCTGTTAATTCTTTAAGTTGAAATAACATCTT